>NQII01015290.1:0-16112 GCA_002778355.1 Clitarchus hookeri | reverse complement strand
CTACCCTCCCACTCATCCCTGCTATTCTCCAGTCAACTCCAGGGTGATTGGGAAGTTTAAGGATGAGTGCGCGGGCAACACTATGGTTGAGTTGTCGGGTTGCGGGCGAAGCTGTATGCATACCATTGCCAAAATAGGGTGGTGAAACGCGCGAAGGGGATACAGAGGTGCGTAGTTGAAAACACGATAATGTTTTACGATTATCGACGCATTATTTTGGCCCAGTGCTGCATGAGAGTACAGTTCGGCAGTACNATTATTTTGGCCCAGTGCTGCATGAGAGTACAGTTCGGCAGTACTCGTTCGTACCATCACGAAGTTTACACCGAGCGCGCGAACAAACTAGCGCTTTCGTGGATGGACGACAAGCGAAAAGTCCTGGATGATGCCATTCATACCGTCCCCTATGGTTATCAGCCCTAAAAAGAAAAACAGCTCTGGGTCAGAACTGTGAGAAAATATATGTCTGTATTATTTATGATTTATCCTAGTTAACAAATTTATTTGCATTGACAACCTCCTAGCTGTGGTGTCAGCAGGTAATCCGGAGGCAATCCGTGACTACTTTTTGTTAAGTATGTTTGAGAGCATAGTAGATGATATAACAACCCTTATTAAAGTAGAATTGATTTCAGTTTGAATGGAGTTAGTTTTAGACCGCCGAACACGCCGAACGCTGGGCGTTTTGCTGAGGAAGATTTACGTGGAAAGTTCAATTTTATGCGTTCATGTTGTTATACTTTGTTTATATTGTGATCAAACCGCACTTGTTGTCAAGGTTGGAGGTGGGGGGGCTCTAATAATGGTAGAGCATGTGAGGTTAATAAATTGAAGTTGTTATAGTTTACTTATGGCCATATAATAAAACATCTGGAGACTACATAAAATACTTTAAGGTCGGAGGAGCATTTTTAAGTTAATTGCATCCACTACCATACAGAGAGACGCATTAGTATATTGTAATTGTCCGACCTTGATAAGTATCCGAAGGCTGGTGAAGTATGACGAGTTACGGCGACTGGCACAGCAGGCTTCTTGTGACTCCCATTTATACCGGCGTCACTTGTAGAAATATTTTTGCTGCTGCTCTGCATTGCCCTCATATCGGCATGACATAAAGCAACATGGCGTGTTTCCCCGGCTGGTAGAGGGTATTCCTGCTTACCGTGGTTTGGGCAATGCGAGTACCGATTGCACAACTGGCTGTCCTGATTACTGCTGATGAGTGAGGGCGTGTTCAGGCAGGCCGTTGAATTAAAGCCTGTTCACGCTATAGTAACATCTCTCTCCATTTCAACTACACGAAATGTCATCTCAAAAAGGACTTTGAAGATTAAAATTTTTTTTTTGTATCTATGTTGGTCTTCGGGGCTTCTGGCAGTGGGAATACGGACTGGGTTGAAGCCTATTCGATACTGTAGAATGGCTTGTGGGCAGGATTTGAAAGAGTTACAAACGAAGACTCGGTTAGGAAAGTGCCTTTATCTTAGCTCTTGCAGGTGGGCTGTTATGTGTGGCGCGCTACGGCTTTGGTAATGGCAAGTTAGAAGTCGGGCCTTGAACTTGAGTGATGTGCTTTGCTGTGCAATCTTGAACGCGGACGTGGCAGACGCCCCGCGGGCTGTTCGCGATACCGTCAGGTACTTCTTCACTAAGTTTCATTCAATAGTATTTGTGAATAAATGCGTTTAGGTCTCTGTGGCCCTGAGCAGTCGTTTTATAGTTTGAATTTGTAGACTGTTAATAGTTAATGAAAATGTTGTTGGAAACAAATGAATGTACAATTAACTTACATTAAAGGGAACTAAATTTAAAATTTTAATTTCGAAACCGTACTCCCACCTTTACAAAACATGTATGTTTACGAAATTATTATGACAACCTGGAAAAGAATTCACGTAAAAAACATTAAAGTCATTTACATTATTATCACATTTATTAATTGATTTATTTAGTTTTAAATCTACTCAAATCCTATATACGAGGGTTGTTCGGAAAGTAAGGTCCGATTTTGTATAAAACATAAACTATCACAGATTTTTTCAAAAAACTTTTTTTATTAATCCCGTACATGTTTCTCTATTTTTCTACATAGTTCCATATTTGTTTAAACATTCGTGATAACGTTCTACAAGCTTTTGTATGCCTAAGTCATAGACGTCTGCCGCCTGTGAGGATAACCAGTCTGTAACTGCTTCTTTCACCTTTCATCTTCTCTAAAAATTGATCACCTTCCTTATGATGTCGGGCCAAAAAATCAAGAGCACAAGCCATTCTTTTTATTTGTAGTTCCTCAGTAAGCAGCCTGGGAACCCAACTTGGGCACAATTTATGAAATTGCCAATTTTCAGAGACAAGTTTGTGCAAACTTGTTCTACCCACATTCGGAAAATCCAATTCTAAAGTTGAAATTGCGAATAGCCGTTCTTCACCAGTCTTTTCATCCACGGCTTTTACCTTTCTGTGATCACTGATGGTTGGCCTGATCGCGGTTCATAATGGACATTTTCCCGTCCGTCCTTGAAAGCTCTCACCCACTTACGCACTTTGCTGTCACTCATCGCATTGGGGCCATATATTTGATTTATCCGTTGATGAATTTCCGCTGCTGAAACGTTCCTTGCTGTCAAAAAACGAATCACTGGCCGTATTTCACAGTCGGCCGGCTGATCAATTGTTTTAAACATTTTGAACTAACACTGTAAACAGCACACTGCAACAATACCGATGCAAATGGCGTCATTTGACGAGCAAGGCATGCCGGGAGTCGGTGCGCATGCGCGTTACAATGTTGGCGCGACATTAGATTAGCTACGGCGATTCGGACCTGACTTTTCGAATAACCCTCGTATTAACATACGTGAGCTCGCATAAAAGGAAAATAGATGAAATGGAATTGAAACATAAGAGGCATTAAATTATATTACTTTAAGTAGAATAAACTTGAAAACATTACAAGATTGCAGCTGCATCCTCCTATGGATCAATTTATATTAGGAGGGCGGAAGGTTACATCGTAAGAATAACTTAACTTTAATGTTCTGCTTTAGTACTTACACAATTTCTTTTTTTTTTTACACAAGGTACAAATTTTGGGGAAATATACGGTGTAATATTATTAACTAGTTCTTTTATTAGTTAGGTTTTTTGTTGTATATGGTTTAAACCGTTTTAATATTCATATTTTTCTGGCATAAAATAACAGTTGAATTCACTAGAATTATCAAGGCTTAACTTTTTGTTTGGTTTTCTGCAGAAGATTTTGATTTTTTTAAATATAAAACTTTTTTGTTTGTAAAATTCTAACAAAGGTACCTTTTATGTTTTTCTTTTGATTTTCAGTCTGGTTTTAACACAATAGTAATACTAAAGTGTTCAAGGCACTTTAAATTAACCATTTATTTTTTATGAAGAAAATATCTCAATTCTGCTAAGGAGGCCTGCCACGAGAAAGTTGTGTGTTACATTGGATATATACATATTTTTTATGCGCAAAACGCATTGTTAATGTAAGTTAGAATTTTCTTTTACCTTGCAAGCAAACAGTTTTATTTTTTCTTTGAGGAAAATATGTTTTTAACATAATCCTAAGCATGCTGAAGTAATTTTACGGGAGCTTCTATTTGTATATTGTTGGTGGTGCCCAAATGTGTTTATTATGTCTTGCCTGCAGGGTAAGATGTAAGTGAGGCGTGTAGAAGTAGAAACGCTGGTTACCTGGTTTGGATAATTTTACGTCTCGCAAGCTGCTTAACACGGTAACGCTGATATTGCTGAATGGCTGTAAGTGCAGTGCTGACGTGCGTGACGTCACGCACAGATAACGCTGTTCCCCGTGGCAAAGCAAAATGTTTGAACGCGGCAGCACACAGTAGTATTAGGTGTGCTGTTGCCGCTTGTTTTGGAATTGAGGTTATGTTACCACAAAATGAGAACCACTGAACAGATTCTGTTATAACAAACTTTATTGTGATGATGTATCAGGTTCTTCGTTCTTACTGGTCGCACAGATTTTGGCAGTGAAGCCACGTGATCGAAATCAACTTCTATCATTCATATGACGGAAGTCACAAAAACTTTCTGTTGCAGATCCAGCACCGAGGCATCGATGAGGCCTGCAGTATAAATTTGCATATCCGTACATGTTTACAGTAAGTTTCGTTGCTGTAGAACAGCGACCCACACACCGTAAGCACAGATATTTAATGTGGTTGGGACTGTTTATACAGCCATGAATGTCATGGTGCCGTGAGGTGTGTTGATGCGAAAATATATTGTCGCAGTAACTGCAGGGGTACGTTATCTCTGGTGGTGGCAGTACAGCCGAAGCCCCATAACTCTGCAGAAAACATGTCAGCCAAATAACTGGATAGTACAGACGAAAAAACAGATTTTCCATAAAGAAATTATGCTTTCAGTTCGTCTGAAGTTCAGTCGACCCCACTGAAGATGTCTCAGCCATAGAAGTTGATGGTGCTGTCGACAACATGCGCGAAGTTGACTTCGAAAGAGGGCAAATCGTTGGTGCTCGGTTAGTGGGAGCTCCTATGACGAAAACAGCTGAATTGTTTACCGTGTCACGAGCGACAGTATCCAC
The DNA here is from genome assembly GCA_002778355.1 of Clitarchus hookeri. Classification (NCBI taxonomy): domain Eukaryota; kingdom Metazoa; phylum Arthropoda; class Insecta; order Phasmatodea; family Phasmatidae; genus Clitarchus; species Clitarchus hookeri. The sequence goes on along the minus strand of NQII01015290.1, from coordinate 11,515 downwards.
GGTAATGACAGCATAAACAAAACTTGGTAAAACATCATCGGCGAAGAGGAATAGTGGGCAAAACCCAAAGTTAACTGACAGAGACCGACGAACATTAAAAAGAATTGTGGCCATACAACATAAAACTACGGCGATAAAAGTCACAGCAGAACTCAACACTCACTTGAGTAATACTGTTTCGACAGAAACAGTACGGCGGGAGCTCCACAAAGCTAACATTCATGGAAGGGCTGCAATTGCGAAACCCTTTATAACGGAAGCCAACGTGCGAAAGAAGTGGTGCCACGATCATAAAACCTGGACACTTGATGATTGGAAGATTGTGGTATGGTCCGATAAATAATCGTTTACATTGTTTCCTACGAACGGCCAGGTTTATGTATGGAGAACCCCAAAAGAAACCTACCATCCGGACTGCCTGCTTCCTACAGTCAAGCATGGGGGAGGTTCCGTTATGATTTGGGCGGCTATATCGTGGTATTCTGCTGGTCCTCTCATTCACATCACTGACCGGATTACTGCGAATGAATATCTCGACATCATCAATGATGCAGTTCTTGCTATGACGAGCATATTGCTGCCAAACACTGCCATTTTCCAAAATGATAATGCGTCCATACACACAGCCAAAAAGGTTCAGTTATGGTTTGAGGAGCATCAGAATATCATCAAACATCTTCCCTGGCCAGACCCCAACATAATTGAACCGTTATGGGGATGTTTAGAGCCGAGAGTGAGAAGCAGATTTCCATCTCCAACATCATTGAAACAATTGGTGGATGTTTTGGTAAAAGAATGGGACAACATTCCGTTGGAAACTATTCAGACGCTCTATGAATCTATTCCGCGAAGAATTGCAACTGTTCTAAAAGCAAATGGTGGCCCATCACCTTATTAATAAATACATATTGTGTATATGTCACATGTTCATATTATTTTGTCCATCCCCTGTATCTGTCCACGACATCTTGGAAATATTATAGTTCATCATGGGAGGTGAAGGCACATTCACTGTTGCACCTAGTTAAGAATTGACGAGTGCAGCATTCGTTCTCGCCATAGGCATTGGCAATGTGGAGAGTTATATGTACGAAACGATGCTCATGTTGTCACTCGCACCGACGATGGAGGTTGCAGCAAAAACCAGACATAAACTTCTTGCCAGCACCGTGGGCGCCTTAAATGCATAATTATCGGCGATCTGTAGGCTTCTCATATGCCTAGGGCCATTTGCGTATATACACAATGAGTACAAATAAAGTATACAAAAAGTAATTGTTTACATATTATACAGGTTGTTCACATGGGTACAGAAATTATACAGTAGAAAGAGAGGGTTCGCATTATTTGGCAACATTTAATAACACAATGGGTTATCACACTCTAGAAACAGAAATATTATACGATACAAGGAAAATTTCTGCACGCATGACTTACCCCAACAAGGTCGGAAAATGGCTCAGTATTTCCCCATCTCCTCTATAAGTTGGTTTATTAATTTTTGATTCATACAGGTTAGAAACGAACAAACATCTTTCTTTGAAGTTGTCGGGTTTGGAGCTACAGTTCTCAAAAGACTCCTTAATGATGATTCCTTCAGAAAAAAATTAATTTACATTCAGCTTACTCTCTTTTGTTGCGATGCATGGTCATGTGAATTGTTAGGTGTAGCTTCCATTTCGCATGTCGAAGTTGAATTGGGACCAGCCTTTGCTGTGAACTACTACCCCTGGAACCCCTCACACACCAAATGGCTTTCCCATCTAGTGGAGATAATCAAACTTCAAGATCGCACTAGCCGGATAAAGGAGTAACCCCGAGCACCGCCATTTTGGACATAAGCCAAGCCAGACAGACATGTGCTACCCTCTCCCACATTCCAGCACGGGCGGGTGACATGACAGACATGCAGCTCGGCCTGCAACCACAGGCCCAATTTTGCCAGGCGAAGCCACAGCGAGAGGCCACAACACAGGTAAGGGGCGACCTCCCTTTGCATGCAGATATTGCGAGGGCAGTAGTTGCACTAGTATAGTGAATGCCCAAAGCACAATACCAAGAAGGATACATAAACGGACAATAAAGCCCCACTGATGGGAAATGGCTTGTTGGGGTAGGAGAGCCGGACGCTCACTGCCCCCGGGTCACCATCGAAAATGTAACACCAACACCTTAACATATCTTCTACAACAAATCACCAAGGAAAATCACCAAATGATCAGAACACCAGTCACTTTGAACAATAAGACATGTCATGCCTTGGTCGACATGGTGGCATTACACAACTTTGTGCAAGTCGGGTTCGTCGATGTAAGTAAACTTAAGCAGACGACACAAGTACTACAGCTAGCTACACTGCAGCACATGGGGGAAACCATGTGAGAGACAACCATAACTGCCCAAACATGCGATGTGGAGACCACAATCACAGCCCCCGTGTCAGCTGACCTACGTGAGGATGCCATACTAGGCATTCCCTGGCTCACTTAACATAACACCATTGTAGAGCCAGCGGCATTTAGAATCAATTTCGGCCAAAAAGAACGACGATCTGTGTACAATCTCGAACCAAGACCCACAAGTTGCGAACTCGACATCTGGCTGGACGACCTTGATCATGCGGTACCACCGAAGTTTCACAACATCGTGCAAAGATTACTGCATGAGCAGCACGACGTATTTGTGGCAACCGACCCATTATGTCGCACCACAGTAGCCGGACACGAAATACCACTGGAAAACAAGCGACCACTCTATGCTGCTCCGTGCAGTTACTAGCCGTACCAATGCATGATCATAAAGGAGCAAATCAAAGAAATACTTGCTTATGGCATGATAGATGCCACCCGCAGCCATTACAACAGTGCAACAACACTAGCGCCGAAAAAGGATGAGATGTGGCATTTTTGTGCAGACTTTGGGCCCAGCAACCTAATAACCAAGCGTGCACTGCCACCCTACATTAGTGTCAAAGATGCATTACATACTCTCGACAAAGCAAAAATCATTACATCACTGGACCTCTGCAGTGGGTACTGGCAAGTGTCAATCAAACCAGAGGACTGACACAAAACAGCTTTTACCACACCAGATGGGCGGAGATTTCAATTATGTGCAATGCCGTTCAGGCTTAAATGAGCGCCAGCAACCTTTCAGGCTATGATGGTCCGAGTACTCGATTGGTACTCGTGTACTTGGATGACGTAGTGGTATGGTCAAAGATGTGGGAGGACCATATCAAGCACCTGTCACTAGTTTTAGAATGACTAGCTATAAAAAAACTTACCCGTGCCAACCAAAAGTGCCATATAGAAAAACCATGCATACAATTTATCGGCCATCTGGTGGTCGAAAATGGCAGCCGACCCACTCCCAACAGCTGTTACTCATCAGTCACTGCGTGGTGCCATACACACATAAAAAATTGCGCTAAATCTTTAGATTGGTAAACTGGCTGAGAGAAAATATCCGCGACTTTGCCATAGTCACAGCACCATGCTTTTACCCAACTTGTAATACCAGTGCACCACAGAGCACGACACATGTTTTACAGAGCTGAAAGACAGGTTCTGGCAATGCACCACACTAGCCCGCCACGACCCGAGTAAACACCTGTACCTCAAAACAGACGCGAGTGAAAATGGATTACGAGCAGTTCTATTTTAACTCGGAAAGAATCAGGAGCAGCATATAATAGAGTTCAGTAACGGAAAATTTGGAGCAACAGAATGCAGGTACAATGTAAATGAACACGAGTGCCTTGCAATATTGTGGGTTGTCAAGAGGTACAGAGCCTACCTCGAATACCAGCACTTCACACTGCGAACAGACAATTGTTGTTTAGTGTGAATGCACTCCGTGAAAGAAGAATGTAGCAAATTGGCATGGTGGGCATTACTTCTCCAGTGGTACGACTTTGAAGTAAAACATGTTCTCTGGGCTGAAAACCAGTTAGCTGACGAGCTGGCACACATGACTTGTGAAATAGTACTTGTAAGAAGGCACGTGGGAATACCTACTGCACCCTACAGCAGCCATCTGCCAAACACCTGGCGAGGGCGTCGATAGCTGCAACAACATCGAGGCACCGGTAGGAGTTGAACTCAGGCTGGACTCAAGGTCCACGTGTTATCCACATAACAACAGTGCCCAGACACCCAACACCACCTAGTGGGAATATCACAAGGCAACAGAGAATGGTGGCGAGTGGAAGGAGCGCACGTGGAAACTGGGCCACGCCAACCAGAAGCGCCATGGCGTCTCTACATACCCAAGGATGTACGTCAACAGATGTTAGGCCATGCACGTGCCGGCCAGTTTGCACTGGAACACTGCAAACAAGAAACATTCAAGCTCATTTTCATCTGGCCGGGGGCACACCGGACGTGCGCAGGTATGTGCGTGAGTGTGTGACATGTTACCACTTCAAAAGCCGCCGAGCGGATGGAGTGATGCAACAACAGCCACGATCCATTTGAAACGATCTCATTAGTCTTGATGAACCCTTATCCCCTCACAACAGCCGGAAAATGCTTAATTTTAGTCATAAGCGAATCGTTTTCCAGCTGTACAGAAGCCTATCCAGTTTCCTGTGCACATGCATGTAACATCGCAGTGTATTGGAGACAGAATTCTACCCCCACTGGGGTTACTCCAGAACATTACTCACAGACAACGGGACACGTTTCACATGGAGAAAGTGGAGGCTAGCGCACCATACCATGGTCGTTTACCACCCGCGGACCAAACCCGACAGAGCATCGCAACCAGGTATAGACAGCCATTTTGAAAATAAGTTACTGATCAATTTAAGTTACAAACCTTTACATGGCCTACCATATTATTACTTACTTGCTAAATTTGGCGAGTATTGGTTAACTAGTTTTGGAGATTTAACGTAAACGTTTTATTTATACGTGTGGCGCTATGTCTCAAAATAGCGGACCAACAACACTATCCGCCTTAAAATATAATGCTTACATGACGCACTGCCAACATACAAAATTAGTTTAAATTAGTTGAATTCCGAGAAAAGGCATATCGCAAAAATTTTTAAGTGGCCGCCATGTTGAAAGCAAGCGTCCGGTATGGTCGAAAACTTTAAAATTCAGATGTCATTACTAAGTACAATATGTGTATCAAGTCTGATGAACTACGGTTCTCGCGTTCAAAAGTTTTTAGGTGGGGACACACACACAGACACACACAGGAAAGTGATCTCATAAGTATTTCTTTCTTTCTGAAAGTAGGCTTAAAATGCCGCTATTACTATAAAGCGTAAATATTGCTCCTAAAAAAAGTTATTCCATGAAAATGAATACATTTTCGTGAGTGGTGAGACCGGTCCTTAATAAGCATCGTTCAGATCAAAAACACTTTAGATATAGTTTTTATGGTATGAGCTAAACGTGTTGGTTTTGTAACAAATTTTGAGAAAATGCTGTAACCATTGTGCAAATTTATTTCCTTCATGATTTACGTGGTGAACCAACAAATATTCTTCCTCATTTTGATGACTGATTGTGTGTGTTTATAATGTGTAAATAATCTACGAATAAGCAAAAACCTAAAAGGTAAAATAATAGGACCACAAGTGTACATATCGTTTAATATAATTTAAATTTTATAGTACCTCAGAGGGTATTGTGCACCAATGAGCGATTTATATTCTACGATTGTTGACTAGCCTTTATTGGTAACGAGAACTGCCACAGTGGAGCGCTAATACTGGTACAACCTTGGTGACGTAAACGGTCGTAGGACAAGGCTGTCTGTGACTCTGTCATAAATAACGTACACATGGAGTGGACGACATTGAGTAGCTAGCATGCCTTGTCAATGCGTTCTACACATCCATGAACAACCTACTGATTATGTCAGACGGTAAATCGTTGGGACTGCGGGAGGCCAGTGTGGATTCCGTCTAATTTCCCGCCACCTGGACCGCTTTGACCAAACTATGTTGAGGGCAGTGGCTTACAATGAACCACCCCCTCCAAAAAAAATTACCAGTTGGGTACAGGATATCATTTGTATCCCCCTCCCCAATATAGGACAATTTTATCTGATATGATTTAAAAATACGCACAATGATGAATAAGAAAGAATAAGTAAAATCACAGTAATTGAATACTAAGCTTCTCCGTCACTGCAGGGGGATTCAATGGTCCCTCCTTGTTCAACATTGACGTTGTCCAGGTTCTGCTGCTCGGCACCAGACTTTAAAAATACACTCAATAGGTAATAAATACGAACAAGTAAAATCAGATCGTATAGTAAGTAAGCCTTCCTGAACACTATCAATGAGGACAGACGTACACCACAAGACATAACACTAACAACAAATAAACATAGTACAATTAAACAGACAATTGACTCTTAAGATGCTTAGGATCCTTGATTCAAAGACACAAGACATGACAGGACACTACACAATAACACACAAAAAAAAACAGGTTCTCTCATCCTTCACAAAGTGGGAATCTGGAATACTTCCTATGAATTCTCCAGTGTTGATATTTCCTTAATTAACCCTATTCATATTCTCTTAAACAAATCAAATAACACGACAACTAAAGACAACAACTGTAAGTGGTAAGCAAAATACTAGCAAGTATAAATGGACTGGTGAGTAAAGATAATTGTGTGACATAATCGTTTTAGTAGACAGTTAAGTTTACTGATAAGAGCATAAAAGGTATTACGACATACTTGAAAAATAGAATCCAGGAAATTAGCATAAATTAAACAAATAGTATGACTCAAAACACATGAAATTTGCTAACAAAATTGTGTTATGGTAAAAGCTGACCATGCTAAAAATTAATGATTTTTAAAATTTAAATTAGTGGCTTTCAAAATTATTCATTAAACCTTGCAATTAATCCTGACAATTTATAATTTAAAATGTGACATGCAAATAATTCAAAACATATATAACTTAATTAAGCTGAAGAAATAACTCAAGTTTTCACTTCTTGAAACATTATTTCTCTTTAAACTAATGGATTGCATGGCCGGCTGTAGTAGAACATGCAATTACATGGGCTACTGGGTAAAATCTGCACATTATCATTGAAATCGAATCTTCTTAACATTTACTAATTTATTTGCATGAAGTTCTTTCTTTAACCAATTAGATTTCATTGCCACAAAAACCAAGTTTCATCAGATCGGCTAAATTAAAAAAATATGGCAGAGAATACCAGTTTCACGATCTAGAAGCCTTGATGTAACAGACCAATACTACAATCAGTAATTTGGAAAAAAAATTTGCTACAGGGACACTTCTCTATATTCCCCAGCCATAATATTACAAATACTATCCTCTGGCTACAAAACATTATGGAAATTTATGATGTTGCGGTTAAATAAAATTAATTTCGGCATCGCCCGGCTTTACGATGAACCGCATTGAAAGGAGACAGAAGCCAAAAGACGATGGCTACAATCAGGAAACGGAATTTACATACACCTGAATTATTCTATCACAATAATGCAGTTTATAAGCTCAATACATTACATATAATTTTGAATCGTCCGCCAAAGAAATCACAAAAGAATAACCTGGCAAATAAAAAAGTTAAAGATTATCATGCGTGAAAGACAGTTTCCGAAACAAATTTTTAATTAGTTAACTCAAATAAATACTAATTTAGCATGCATAAATTAAAGTAATAAAAAAACTTAGCGTAAACTTATAATATAACAAACCTGCGGCAAATAAATATAAATAAAACAAACTGTTCATAGCACAAATGTCACGGCAAAATTGTAAACAAACAAAAAGTAAATAAACAACAGCAAAATTATTTTACATTGAAAAGTAGAACATAAGTAATACTGCTAAAATATTTATATTAAGAAAAAATCGTTAAAAATATTTAATATTAACTTATTTACAAGACATGTTCTTGCTTTTTCAGTCCACAAAAATAACCAAAATCGGTTAGTTTTTTTTCGCCCCTTATAGTAGGTTCAGGTCCAACGCGCCCAGCATTACTCGGTTATGCTCAGGCGGGTACCGAAACAAACCGAAACACTTGCTTCCGAGTTTTGTGAGCTGTTCGACTCAATACAAATATCATCCAGTTTGGCAGTTAAGGAGTTGTGTTGTGGTGTTTTATTTTGCAGCTGGCGAACAAATATATATATTTTTAACTGAATTGTTGTGTATTTAATGTATGTACGAACAATGAGTTAAAGGACACTCAAATATTTTTTTTGTTAGCAATACAAATTTACGTCAAAACAAAACAAAAGATTATTTAGATGGAGGTAAGTCCAAAATAATTATTGTTGCTGCCCTAATAAATTAAACCGATTTAAGATTTGCTGTTGCAAGCTTTTCTCTCGATTCGCCGTGTCGTTTCGTAAGCCGGCGCTCTGCTTTGTAATTTATATTGTACTCGAACAGGTAGCCACGTCTTCGTCGCATTTTTTTTTATTTCACCAGTACATCATCTGTTTCTTAGGTTGACCAATGAGATACATAAAATTGCATATACCAAAAACGTCACTGTCACGCTCTAAGTGAGAAAACTGCTTTTTGACTCCGAGGAATCCTGGTATAATATTATTTATTACTTGGTGATACGGCTCCAATTTCGAATCGCCACACACGTTTCGCAAGACTGTTATTACTTCATGTAGAATGAACTACTTTATGCTGTTTACATCTTGTTGTAAATCATAAAAAAAATTATTTAAAAATGTATATTGTTATTTGAGGTTTTATATTATTATGCAGTAATTTGATACATGCCGTATATACAAAATCATCTTCTTGTATACCGCACTGTCATCGTGGGCACAACGATGAAATATTGTGCATTGTGTCCATTTCTCCACAGACAACGGAATAATAAACGACATGTGCAGAACATACATTCTAAATCTTTGTCTTCAACAACGACAGATATGGATATTCAAAGTCAGAATAACTATGGATTGCAGTTTAATGATCCACACTTTATAACGGTGTACTCATTGTACATTTTCTCCAATTTCGATAACGACGTGTATCTCCCTCACCCTAAACACCAAAATTAGGAATCGTTCATACGCCTCTGGTTGACGTCACTGGGAACATGAAGGTACACAAACAAGCCTCTAGAGAAATGCAGCAGCAAGGCCAGTGACCCTGATCCCAACCATTGAGTTAAGATATACACTAGAGTGGCCATGGGATAGGGAAAAGCCTGACCAGTTTGGTTGTTAGTTCTTGGGCTGATGCAGAGGAGCGCTAGTGTTCTCGACTAGGAGGTAGCAGTCGGAATACCTCGCCACCCGTGCGTTCTTGTCAGTTCCACAGCCGGCAAAAGGAGGTCAACACCCTGGCCTTGGCTCACCCACGTGTTCGTTCCAGTTCTGCCAAAAGTGAGCCTCTCTCACTCGAGTTATCAGGTTTCGTCGTAGTTGTGAATATCCAACTCATGATTTGCTAGTGTCCACCATGGCATGTGTTTCGTTTCTGTCGTAGAATTATGTATTTGCTGAAATTTGCAGCGGTATCAACTAAAATTTGGTTTTATTTACCTCTGAGAAAATGAATTATCAAACATATATAACGGTCATTGCTTTAATGGTAATTTATTATTTTACTTTACTTAGGTGTTCATGATAAAATACGAGTACTGTTAGTACTTACAAATAAAAATTTTATATTACTCATGAATAATATCTTACATCCCAGTAGCATTTTCATTCCGTTATTATGTGAAAGGAAATTGACAGGACATGAATCTTCACTAGTCGAGAAATAGATGTCAGATGCACTAAGGTATATAATGTGACTCAGTGTTTAGAGTTTGTTGTTGTGGTTTACTACAAAGGTGACTGTTCATACAAATAATCAGTATGTTAAATTTGTCGATTAATGATATGTCCAAACCTACGAATGCACTTATGTATATAAGCATACTCCACTCGGCTCGAAACTTGACACATTCCGACAGGCATACTTATTTGCATCCGTTACAGCAACTAGCCAGCTGATAAGATTCTGAACAAGCATTTTGACGGTAAAAAAAAGTCTGAATCTGTGCTGAAACCTAGGCGCATAGATTTAAAATTACCAACCCATTAAGAACTGTAGCTGAAAAGCGCATGACAGTGAAAGTGTCGCTATTAATCAATCACAGACATTTCTTTCAAGAAAGGAATGAATAGGCATTTGACGTAGTATACGCAGATATCTATAGTTTATTATTACAACTTGTAAAACCTAGAGGTAAATGGTATTGTAACACTAATAATAAAAAAAATATAAAAAATTTCCAATTTTGATATAACTTTTACATTCATCCATGCCTTGCCTTGTAAAAAATTGTCAGTGTTCTCACTATCCTGCATTTTAACTTTAAATTCATTGCCACTCCAAGTTCATAACAAATCACGAAGAAAACTGCTTATGTTTATCTTGGCTCCTCTAGATTATTAAAGGTTATAGAGTAAACATTGTTAAGAACTTTTCTCAGTGGCATTTTTAGAAAATTAATGACTCCATGCCATTTTTTCGAAAAAGAAATATAAAGAATAACATATATAAGGCTTTCAAAATAGTAGCCTATGGGCTGCGAGACATATACACATCCGTTTCCCCGCGTACGTGCGTATGTCATTTCTCGTGACATGCACAACATTTACGTACTTAGACGAATGCGAATGCTGTATGAGTGTGCATCTCATAAAACAGAAAACCTTACGCAGACTGCAAGAAAAGGACGTTCATGATCGCGTATAAGGCTCAACTATAACAGATGTTGGTTTAAAGAAACAACCCAATTTCCGTCTCTGTAAGATCCATGTTTGCAATAATGATGTGCATTAGTGGTTATTGCCTGAAAATCTGGCAGCTATGTGTGTCTATAGTTACACGAGTGTAACACAGAACACAGCACACAATTTTATATTCTACACTGGAACCTCAAACTCATAACAGTGCCAAAACGTTTACACGGAAGTTATTTTTATGGAAACAGGCCGCAAGCCTCTTATGTTTACCTTTGTTCCTAACCTAACATTGTACAAGGGTTATTCGGAAAGTAAGGTCCGATACGCCGTATCTAACAGAATGCACCGCGAACATTGTAACGCGCATGCGCACCGACTACCAGCATGCCTTGCTCGTCAAACGACGCCATTTGCATTGGTATTGTTGCAGTTTGCTGTTTAGAGTCTCAGTTCAAAATGTTTAAAACAATTGATCAACCCGCCGACCGTGAAATGCGGTCAGTGATTCGGTTTCTGACAGCAAGGAACGTTTCAGCAGGGGAAGTTCATCGACAGATAAGTCAAGTGTATGGCCCCAATGCGATAAGTGACAGCAAAGTGCGTAAGTGGGTGAGAGCTTTCAAGGACAGACGGGAAAATGTCCATGATGAACCGCGATCAGGCCGACGATCAGTGATCACATAAGATTTGGTAAAAGCCGTGGATAAAAATATACGTGAAGACCGGCGATTCGCAATTTCAACTTTAGCATTGGAATTTCCGAATGTGGGTAGAACAACTT
>NQII01015289.1:10614-21384 GCA_002778355.1 Clitarchus hookeri | reverse complement strand
GTTTTAATGGTTGTCATTAACCAAATTTCGTAGAATTAATCTGAAGGAAATTTTATAAAAATTGGATTCGTTTACGAGTTTTTATTTTAAAACTATATTGTAATTTATTTCACACATACACAGTTCAAGTTTTAACATCAATATTGCAAGAGCAAATTTTAATGTATAAATCTTGAAAGCTATTTTCAAGAATGTGCGAAGTACACTGACATAATTGCCACCAAATATACGCTCATTGTCGAAAAAATAGTTGCACCCATAAGGAAGTGTTGGATTGCAATGCTATTCAGAAAGAAGGCAAAAATTACCTAGATCAAGAAATGATTACAAATTGAGACTGGCAAGAGCAATATTTCTTGCGTTACACATACGCCTGTCAGTATGACGTTGGGCCGCGCTATATTTGAGAATACGTTGCGACATGGAGTTTTTTGAGGTCCATAATGGTGTCCTGCGATGCGGTTGGCCATAACAGTATATCCATGGCTTCAAGGCTGATTTGCAGTTTGCATTGATGCTTCATTCATACCTCCGAGTAAACTACAATGTTAAGAATGTACATGAACCTTGTCAAATTATTTGTAGCAACTAAATTATAAGACCAAACGGATTATAACCACGTATGAGGGGACGACTGGGTTTGTTACATCCACATCTTTTCCCCTTTAATATATTTTCGAATAGGAAATTGTTCAAGCTATTTGTTGCTTATTTTTTTTGTTCATATTTCGGCTGGTATTTTTTTTTTATGTTGTGGAGCTTCCCTTCGCCTCGTCCTATAATTTAGTCACGTAAGGTAAATAGAAGCAGTTCAAATAAATCATGAATGTAGTTCTGCGCAGACACTGACAAAAAACTATTTTGATTTTGTTGAGAAATTTTAATAATGGTAGAAATTCGTTGGTAAATAGTAGCTAACAATTCACAGAGACCCGTGGTTGGCAGTATATTTAATAGTATTGTACATTATAATAATAATTATACGATAAACTACATAATAGTTCGATTTATAAAATTTTTGAAGACGTTTTATTTTCCCGTTTTTGTTTAAATGACACTATGCATAACGATTTGTACACAACTTAAGTATTCACGATTTTTAGACTATTTCGAATACAAATTTTTTAGAAATTTTAAGACTTAATTTTCTGAAACATTCATGAAAAGAAAACCTGATTTTATTGTCAATTGCTTTTGTATGCGCGTTTCATCTGAATAAACTCTGAACTCTCGCATTCATTTCCACCTAACTCAATAAATCCATAGTGCCGAGCAACGACGTACATTTTATATTGTTTTCAATAATATCGAAAGCTTGTTTTTTTAAACGTAATGTTAACCCATCAAATATTTAGTGTTTTCTCATATCCATGGAGCCATTGCAACGATTTCCACTAAACTTGATATGATGGCAATGTCTAATAACATAATGAAGTTCATAATTAGCATCCTATTTGGTCAGCCATTCTGGAAAACGTTGCTCCATAAATAATTATGATCTCGTGTTTTAGAAATTGCCAAATCAGTTTATATCAAACCTTACATAGCCTACGAACAGTGAAAATTTTAGCTACCCATATTGTAGTACTCTTAGTAGATCAATAATGTGCTATCGTAATGGTTATTATGTTGGTATGTGATTGGTCTGTGTCCATTGCTGACCATGTAACTAAATAATAATTGCACACACACTGAACTCAGCAAGACAAAAAAAAAACCCTTTTTAAACACCATAGACAGATAATAAGTAAAAGCTCTCAATAGAAGACAACTGTGTATATAATTAAAACCACAAAAAGACGGACGAACAACTTGTTATCACAAAACAGGACAGACAGCAAAAGCAAAACAAAAGAAAATACTACACAATGACGAAAACTAAAATACCACACAAGTGAACAAAAACTGTGCAAAAACAATATCAGCTGAACAATAAAAACTATTAAAAAAACGCACAAAAATAGGAAAACAACACAATGAAACACAAGTCAGGAAAAGGTATTCCTTGTAATATTGTAAAACAAAATAATTTAACACTACGAACAACATAGGAACAACAATAATAACCAGAGAAAAGAATAGATAAACCAACAGAGAGGACACAGAACCCGCGCAGCCTGTCTCTGGGCCTGGAATCAGTCCCCTTCTTCAGGTGAGTCACTGGACTCTAGGGACAATCGCAGTAGACTGTCAAGAAAACTTATTTTCCTAATTTTCTGTCTGTGGTGTTGTAAAATTGTTTATTTTTCTCTTAGTTTTTTCATCTTGCTGGGTTCTGTGTGTGTGTGTGTGTGTGTGTGTGTGTGTGTGCAATTTCTATTAAGTCTCATGGTCGGCAATAGACGCAGTCCAATCATACCAACATAATAACATAAACTCACCATTGCCATTAAACTCCAAAGATAATATTGTAATGGTGGCCTTACTTCAGTGTGATATGTTTTATGTACAGAATCATTGAACTGATTTTAACCTAATATGGCAATATAAGAAGTTATTAATTCCAGAATTACGTACACTGAGCCAATTTTGCCTACTCTACTACAAAAAACTACCAATAACGAAATGTAAACACGCTATACATTTCGAGAACTAGCCTACTGAGTCTCGCCAAATTTGGTGCAAAATTAGCGCTGTTAAAGAGTGTTGACTAGTGCGGGACTTTTCAAGTGAAATGAACAGGTTTTAACATATTAAATTACTTTAGGCGTGTCTCACATATGTTCACGGTATCGCTTTGAAACAGAAAACTCTTTGTGCCTTTTAAAGAGAAAAACCGTGCTACAAGAGAGCAATTAGGAGTCACCTGATAAGAGTTTGTGTTGTTATTGAGAGTATAATTATTAATTTACCTGCAATTTTCAGGTAATTAACAATTTTACAAAACCTTTTTGTAGAAATGTGGCCCGGGCAAAGGTGGGGAAAGATTAAATTGAAAAGAAAATATCCCTTTAAATTTTAGCACAGGCCTAACTAATTCACTAACGTTTGTGAAAAATGCAACCCCAAGAAGGATACATGTGATTGAAATGAACTTTATACCACAGATTAGGTACATGACAATATACAATTGATTAGGATTACAGAACTTTATATGACCTCTGTCGTTGAGAATTCAGTATTGTGTGAAGGCACCACGTGCTGCAATTAGAGCCCCTAAACGTCGTGGCATGGAATCAAAGATGACCTGGATACGTTCCTGGTGAATCTCCCTCCACGCTGTTTGTATGCGAGTCCACAAAGCATCAACAAAGGTTGCTAGAGGACCGTGACGAACAAGTCACCGACCAACTATATCCCAGGCATGTTCGATGGGTGACATGTCAGGTGAACGTGCAGACTGAGAAAGCAGTGGTACCCGTCGTTCATTGAAGAAGGCTTGCACGTTCCTCGTCACATATGGCCAGGCATCATCAAGCTTAAATATGACATGTGGAGTCGCCTGAAGGAGGGGCAGTACCTCCGGCTCTAAAACCTCCCTGAGGGAGCGGTTGCTGTTCAGATTGCCCTCAATACGCAGGAGTGGAGATCGCATGCTCTATCCAATGGCACCTCAAACCATCACATTTAGCGTTTGTCCACTATGCCACTCAACAATGCAGGCTGCCAGATCGCGGTCATCACGGTAGCGTCTAACACGTATGTGGCCTTTACTGTAGGACAGGTTGAAGCGGGACTCATCCGAAAACATTACATTATGCCACTCAACACGCCAGCGACGGCGTTCACGTGCCCATTACAGTCTGAGGCAATTGTGGTTTCTGGACAATGAAAGCTGACGCAATGGCATGCGTGCCACCAGTCCAGCCCACAGCAGACAACATCGAACCGTCGATGCAGACAGTTGCAGTGCTCCAGTGTCGAGGCAATTGACGAGGCTGTACGGTCCGTTACGGCCATGCGGACAATATGTCTGCCATCCCGTGCTGTGGTCACATTGCGTGGTCCAGTACCCGCTCGTCGCTGCGTACGACCTTCTTCTACCCACTGGTGCCACACACGCATCACTCTCATAGCAGCATGTCCAGTACGAGCCAAAATGTCACGGTATGACAAACCCGTTTCCCGGAGACCTATCATTCTACACCGTTTGAACTCTCTCACATGCTGATATGGTGCCCTTTGACGTCGACGAGGCAGACTGGCACTTGCTTTCACTTCGTTTGACGGCTCTTCACTGACTGAGCTAGGCGTAACACTGACCGTTCCGATCACACACGAGAGGGCGCTGCTGGGCCTACGTGTACGCCATCTCTCTCCAAACGTAATCCCTTATTGCTGGTACACTGTTCTACACATCCTCCCAGTTTGGATCGGGTAAACTTAAGTGGTTATATAAGTGGATCATTTATGATTTATAGTTATTTTTCGAAAGTGTGTAGTTTTAAATTTCATGCCCTTTCTTTTCGTTTTTAGTTTAATTGGTACTGTCAGTATTGTTAAACCGAATAGTACATATGAGTGCACTCTCTTCACCGCATTATATGCAGTTTAAACCTTTAAATATAGTGCACTCTCTTCGCCATATTATATGCAGTTTAAACATTTAAAAAGGGTGCTGTGGTGGTTACGTGAAAACGAAATGAAAGACGTAAAAATTTAATGAAAGGTTGAATGTTCATATTACTACGTAAAATGGTGCTTTGAAAGATAAAACACATCTTAGAAAGTATTTTGTATTGGTTTTAATAGTTTATTTGTTGTTATTTCATTTGATACACGTTGTTAAATGGCCATTTTTGAACATTGTTTGGCGGCAATTTTTACACGCTGTTTAACTTATCCATAAGTAAAAAAAAAAGTGGAAAATATCACTGGATCAATAAGTGAAAGAAAACTGGCATTCTTTGTGGGTGTTGCAATTTTCACTAACGCTACACTCTAAATCTGAATCAGTGAGAATTCCACTGTTTAAATCTGTTGACAGTACCTGGCTGATTCACAGTCATCTCAGTGTATTTTACTGATAATTCTGTGAAAAAATGCAAGTCTGATATCAATACATTACATTTTATTCAGATACCAACGTAATTCAGGTGCACAACAAAAATAGAACAAACCAACCTAAGGAGAAATGCAATGGTATCCACATGCACAGTACAATATAGCACATTTATTATTGAAATTCTTCACATTCGGTCTTTACACAGCATGTGCTCGATGTGTTTACCATCGACAGCAATACACTTCTGTAAACGCACATGCAGCGAGAGACGAGCGGCCTGAAGTGTTTCTGGCGTAATGCCCCTGCAAGCTGCCACAATGCGTTCCTGCATGTCTTCTGGCGTCGTAGGAACCGTGTTGTACACTCTATATTTCATTGTTCCTCACAGGAAAACACCGAGAGGTGTGAGGTCGGGGAAGTGAGTTGGTCCCTCTTACAACACCACCACGCCCTAACCCCCGGCTTGGAAACGTTTCATTTAACACTTGCCTCACCACCAAAGCAAAATGCGCANAACACCACCACGCCCTAACCCCCGGCTTGGAAACGTTTCATTTAACACTTGCCTCACCACCAAAGCAAAATGCGCAGGACAACCATCATGCCGAAACCAAATATCTTGACGTATGTCGAGCGGTATGTCTTCCAGAAGCGCCGGTAAGGTATCTCTGAGGAAATGGGCGTATGTACAGCCGGTCATTGTCCCTTAAATGAAGTATGGCCCTATGACGTAGACTCCGACGATTCCACACCACACGTTCACTATCCACTGTCCCTGGTGCTCCACGTGCCGGGCCGAGCGCGGATTCTCCGTTGCCCGGTAGTACATACTTCGTAAATTTACACGTCCATGGTTTGTGAAGGTCGCCGNGCCGAGCGCGGATTCTCCGTTGCCCGGTAGTACATACTTCGTAAATTTACACGTCCATGGTTTGTGAAGGTCGCCGAATTGTGTGCCGTTTTAAAATACGCCACGACTATTTTACTGTTATGTCACTGATAGTTATCTATTTTAAAACAGTTTTTAAACCTAATTTCCAGTATTTAATTCAGTAAAAATGATTGCGAGTAATATTTAATTGTCATATTACCTTTGGTATTTTATTAAAGCGATTATTAATGATTTTATTATCTGTTTAGCATCTACAATTTATTTAATGATATCTAATTGTCCGGCGTTATAAAATTATAATATATCTTGATGGCAAATATTTTATTTATTTATCGAAGAATATGTAATGTTTTATTTATGTATTTCAGTTTATTTAATCATTGTTTATCAATATTGTATCATTTGCGTATTTTTATCGTAACTTTGATTTCAATTAACTTTTGATTTGCTATTTGAAAGCTACGTTTTTAATCCAGTCTTGCCTGCAGGCCCATGTTTCATGAGAGATTGTTTCTCTGCCAACCGGATGTGCAATGCTGTGTTGCGAATTTTTTTTAATTATTAAAGCAAATTTAAAAATGTATATTTAATTAGCAGGGAATACTGGTTATTTGACAAGCTATGTAGCAACACTTAGATGACGGGAGTAGGTGCGACCCCACGCAACACCTCGAAGACGCGGGAAATGCGTCCAAACTGACGTCAGAGCATTTGGACCTAATTTAATGATGGAGGAGAGGACCAAATTGCATGACGTAGCAGGTCGGTGTGTTCGCAGACGTTCACGTGCATTCAGGCAGGTGCTAGCCTCGAACGTCTAGGTCGTGATGATATTTTCTCTCCTCGGGAATGTTAATTTACCTAAGGGAAGAACTATGCACAAAATGTGCATTACTTATCATTGGGAAATATTTCTCTATATTATTTCGTGATAATTCAAATAGCCAATGACTATGACACATACACGAAATGTAAGACTGCAAGTTTATTTAGTGTTTATTGTCGGTGGTAAGATAATTAAGAAAACCTTAGCAATATCAGTGAAGGTAATCGCGCCACTGACAATAGAAAAAAAATCTGACCGTGTTTGATAATCAACAACTGATTTATTACTGAAATATGATCAACTATGCCAAATAAGTACAATTTGCACATTTAAAGAAGTTCTGAAAGGAACAGATTGAGTTTTTTGAGTAGAACCTACGTTACTGCGAATCCTTTAAGTATTTGATAACCCTTCCAAGTTTTTACATTTACAAGACATGTTTGTTTTTGTATAATTACAGAAAAAAATAGTTGCATCAAAATGAGATTCAGGAAAATGTCCCCAATATTTTAGAAATCCATACATACAGGATCGGCTCATTTCAGAGAATTTCTAGTAGCTACCTGCAGTATCACTAGTACTTGTAGCGTCAGGTCGCAGATTACCATTGGACGTGTGTTGGAAGGACTTTGTTACCTATGTTTCACATTTCGAAAGATAATTTTGTGATTATACAAATCAAGTGGGAGGTGGTGTATTGATTGACAAGGTCAGAATAAAAAATTTGTAAGTTCTTAGGACATCACACACACACACACAGATATATTGTTTTATTAACAAAAATTTGTTTTGTAGTGCTATAGACACTATTTTTGGCAACTGGCCACAGAAACGTTATTAAGGGTAAGGAGGTACAAACTAAAGATTTATTTTAACGAGAAATACAATTTTCATATTAATTCTAAATAATTTATTATAAATAAACAATCTGACATAAGTTCAATAACAAAAGAAATCTCAACTGCTGAAAATTAAACTTTTGCAAATAGAATATTTGAATTTATTGCAAGTTTATTTTAAATAACTTGAGATAATTTAAAGTTACCTAAAATAAATGCAATTTTACTGAAATTGTTGTATTTGTAGCATTTGCTATTACTGTATACATTAACTAAACGCATGTGATGACTGTATTAATGCACATCACGTTTAACACAATACAGGCTGTACATTTTTGAATCGTGTAACAGTATTATTTAGAGAAAGAATTCAAATAATGTAAATAAAAAAATAGATGACACTACAATAAAATGCAATGTTTGATTCGTCTTCAAAAAATTAAGCAAATGTAAAAAATACATACATAAAAACATGCCCCAAAAACAGCAAAATTAAAGAAAGAATAATGTCAAATGCAACACTAGAACAGTTTTGATTGCTGGTACTACAACATAAACTAAGTGGTGTACTTTCTGTCTTATGTGATGCTCGATTGTTGTTCACATTCTCTGTGTACAGAGTGACAATTTTCCTTAGTTATTTCTGCTAACATAGACAGCCATACGGCTCACATCGCAACCGCTTAAAAGGCAAATTCCTACGTGTATTTAGACCTTAACGCGTGATTGCACTTAATTGTTAAAAAAATGCGTAACTATGTAGCAAGGAGATTATCTTTACACTAGTAAATGTTTTTTTTTTTGGAAGGAAACCCCTTGTGCAACGCTATTAAACGAGAGCTTGATAATCAGAATTTTATTGAATATGCAACACTCCTACTCGGATGAAGTCTTAAGTTTGGTCTCAAATAATTACTTGAGTTGTTCAAGCGTGCGTTGAGCAGTAATTGAATACACGTCGCACTTGGTCATATTCTTGTAATAAATATAGTAAACAGTTATTTATCACAATCTCGCGTATTATGGTACTACCTACCTATTAACTTCTAATAAATTAAAGAATTTAAACACTTCTTATCTTCTTATGTTAAGTCTATTTCCTCGTAAGCAGTAGTAGTTTTGATCAGCAGACTATTTTCGCTAGTTTTGAATTACTACATACAACTTTTAATTATTAAAGCAAATTTAAAAATGTATATTTAAATGGCAGGGAATACTGGCTATTTGACAATCTATGTAGCAACACTAAGATGACGGGAGTATGTGCGAACCCACGCAACACCTCCAAGACGCGGGGAATGCGTCTAAACTGACGTCAGAGCACTTGGGCCTAATTTAATGATGGAGGAGAGGACCAAATTGCATGACGTAGCAGGTCGGGGTGTTCGCAGACGTTCACGTGCATCCAGGCAGGCGCTAGCCTCGAACGTCTAGGTAGCGATTACATTTTCGCTCCTTGAGAATGTTCGTGAATGTAGGGCGCTCTTTGCACCTAGCACAAGAGTTATTGAGTTAGTATATTTGTTCATGCTTCTTACGTGCCCTCAGAAGTCTCATCCAGCTTTCCAAATATAACCAGGTTTAATTAAATCCAAGTGCCTATTATCCTTAATATTTTCGTAAATTACATAGTTAATTAGTTAGTAAAAGCTATACTTTCGAACTCGGAATCCTGTGACTATTACCCACCTTTGTTATTTAGTGACAAAAAATAATCTTCCAAGCAGCTGTGGCAACAGTTACAAAGAACTGCGCATGCGCTCGTACAGAAGCTATTGTGAAATTCGGGACGAGTTTCATATGTCAAATTAAGAACGGAATCGTCGCTGATATAATTATTACCGTCGTTCAGACAGTCGTAGTTACACTTGCACAAGAAATTAGAAAATATTTCAAACCTTTTAAACGGTAATAATGACTTAAGCGGTCGTCTCAGGTGTCAGAAATATGATGGCACGGACACTTCAACGAATGACTGGCTTGAAAATGTATCTAGAATTTCTAAACGGACTCGTCGGAAAAAAAGAAGAGAGAAAGACTGGGTGTGAAATGGAGACAAACATTGTGATGAAGTCGCACAAATGAGAGGCACATTCTGTTCAATATTCGCAACTAAATGCCCAAGTAGGTAATCACGTGTAATTGGGGTCCAGCACGAAGCTGTGCTCCGCGGTGGGCGGCACTTGCAGAGCCGAGCGTGCACGAACATTGCCGAGGGGCGACGACAGCAGCGCTAGGGCCAGCTCACTTGCAGGCTCTGCCTCTCTTGGCGAGCTGGCGACAGAGGGCCGGGGAGTGCACGATGTCGCCCAGGAACACGCTCAGTAGGTAGTGCTCCCTCTCCTCCGGCGGCGACGACCCGTACTGCCTGCAACAGCAACTCTCTGCGTCAACCACAACCCATACACTGTACGCCAAGTATGAGAGATGCAAAGTAACGCCACAGGAGCAGCACCGTCGAGTCTAGCTGACGGCCGGAATGGTGATAAAATCGTTTTTACGTTCTCGCCTATGTAAGGTTTACCACGTGTTAGGCAATGTAAGGTGAGGGAAGAGGTTTGGGTGGCTGTTAACATCGATCACTTTGATTGTCAGATGTGGGAAACATGGCAGACGTTGCTATTGGCCGGGGGGTTTTATCGGTGAGCTTCCGTTTTCCCACGGCCTTGCATTCCAACGCTGCTCTATCTTATCATTTAATTCTCTCCGGAGCACAATCACACACTGTAAAAACGCCGATCAAAACCTCTCAACTCTCACATTTAGCCTAATGGGCAACTAAATACACGACAATTTCCTCTGGCTCTAGGTATAGTAAAGTTCGAATAAGAAAATATCTTGCCGCAGCTTAGAGGGAGGGAACGTAGGGGAGGTAGTGTAGGGGTGGTCTCTCCCGAAACTCGCCGCTGGAGGGAGCGTAACCATTTGACACTGATGGCGCTATACAGGCCAAACTGATATCATTGCTTTCTGGTACTGCACTGTTAAAAATGGCAGACGCGGATTACGTTTTTTTTTATTGTCGGTGCGTGAGGCCGCGGTCTCGTGCTCTAGCACTGACCAAATTATCATTCTCTTCGTCGAATATTTTATTTAATTAAAGTTATAAATATGAAGTATTATTTACTAAAAATTGTTGCTGTTTTCCTTCAACACAGCGATATTACTTTGTTAGAGCTAAATTTTGCTGCCAGAGATAATCATTTGCAGATTCTTAGTCTTGCGCGCACCGCCTCAGTGCTCTACTGCGGCTGAGCACGGCTGCCGC
>NQII01015289.1:0-10513 GCA_002778355.1 Clitarchus hookeri | reverse complement strand
AAAGAAACACGGGAATCTCGCCCTTATTTCCGCCTCCTCCGTGCTCCCTCAGCTTATGTACGTAGGCAGGAAACTCAACAGCGCTGCGTGCTCGCTTCTCGCGGCCGAAAAACATTTACTAGTAAATCTCTGATTTTTTTGTAACTATCACACAACCATAATATTTTCTTTACTAACCATACTTATAACGTAAGAAAATTGTATAACAAAGGTCTGTTAATTATTTTTTGGACGTGCACAGAAAAAAAGTAGCAAGTGAGAGTCTTATACGTTTCTAGATATAGATGAGGGATATACGTGTGCAATGAAAAGAAAACATTAAAGTTTATAACCCTTATTAAAACATTATCACTAGTGATTTCCTTGTTACTATGTATAGAACTTCAGAAATATTTCAGCCGTATAGGAAAAAGGCAACTACCAACTTTCTGTTTTCGGTTATCTTCCATTACTTTTCTCTGATCTTGTATCTGCGTACAGATAGACTAACGTGTATAATTATTAGTTAAATTTTACACTGTAGCATAAATTAATATCAAATCCAAGATTCACAAGTAAGACAGGGCAAACATATTTCGCTACGGCAATTTACAACTATGTTCCGAAATAAAATCGCACTTGCCTCACCCAATCAAACTCACAATTCACACTGAAGAAAATTAGGGTAAGAAATTGTTTGCCATAATTGTTGTCATGTTACAAACATTCATACTATACATGCATTTATTTCTAATTAATTCACGAGTGTATCAAATGTAGTTGGCAGAGATGTTTTCCATATTTTGAGCTGTAATCCTTTGCCTCTGTCCATATTGCTACAGCCAAACATGAAGGCTACATATATATAGTGCATTGGTTGTGACAACTAAACAAATGTTGTTAAGTTTGTTGAGAAATCGAAAACCCAAACTGTAACTTATGTTCTCGAATGAAACGTATCTCTGTAATTAGTTGAGATCTTTTTCAGCAGGCCTATTTGTAGTTATGTAGTTTTACATTTATTTTTAAGTTACGCATTTAGTACACTTTGAGAAAACATTCAGTGAAAAGTAGATCATATAAAATTTTAAACGAATATGTTTTCTTGTAGTGTAATAGCGTGCCTTTAATTCAAATAAAATACCATATACAAATCCATAAAATTTCATAACTGCCAGTAAATTAATTATTTATTGCTTACGGCTGCTAGGTGTATTGAGAAAAGACCAAAAAATATTATTACTAAGGTTACAAAAAAAAATATTTTTCCACAGTTTTTGTGCTCTAATTCGGCTTTGCATTTAAAATCCACTTATTTCCATTCCATATGAAAGAATGAACCTCGATTATCTTGCATATTCATATGTATTTGGAAGAAAACAGAGTAAAAGCACATGTGTTAATTATAATCATTTCGTAGAGCGAGTAGCTTGCAAACAGAACATTATACAGCAGATGTTTTAAAAATAGCTTTCCCATAAAATCCAGCTTTATATGCGATAATCATTAACACCTATCAACTAAGACTCGAGAAACATCTGAACATTATAACCACGTGTGAAAAAATGGTGAATGAATTTCAGTACTAAAATTATGTTTAACTTTAAAGCATAAGCCGACTAGATTTTGCGTGGAGACGCTCGAAATATGTACATTTTGAATTGTTAGACAAAAATAACTTTTGTCCTGAATTTGAGTTGAAGCAAAACATAATGTTTTATCGCCTACCTGACAAAGTCAAGCATTTTCACGAGAACAGGATATACAAAAAAATTAATTGACCATTTTTGAAATATAGTAGTGGTAAATCAAACCAGTAATATACTAATGTTCAACATAAATATATTTTTATGTAAAGTTATTTGACATACCGTTAAATGTATGAGATAAATTTAAGACTGATCGGAAACACTTTTATAAAATAGCTTATACGTAGATGTCCAAATTGTGGCCATCTAAATCTCACATTGTCGGGATCGGGAGGGTTGAGATGAGATCTCTATATACTTACACGCTGGAAAAACTATGAGAAGAGCCCAGTCGCTACTGTTTTTTTACAAGTTATATGCATACGCATAGCAGCTCTCGCCTTACACTTCTCGGCCGCTGTCACCAATAAGATGAACAACGTCACCTCTCCGTGCCGCGGAAATGGATTCTCCTGACTCGCCCGGCGCATTTTCAACTTCCTACACACTGTTCTCTCATTAGGATTTGACTGTACACACGTAGAGGGTAAATTGGGTAGAGTACGTTGTCGAAGTGCCCAGTAGTCACTCCGTGTTCCAACATAGGATTGCTTTTCTACCAATACGACTATCATAAACGAAGTGCACAGGATTCGAGGTTAGAAAACTTTTTATGCAGACAAGTGCTTTTAGATGTTTGTGTATTTACTTTCTCTAACCAAATTTTATTGAAATTATTTTTAATTTGAATTGGTAAAAGTATTTTTTTTTCATGCAAAATTACATGTAATTTGAAAATATAAATAAAAACACGTTCATCACTGTTGACCGCGTGGAGTGGAGAGGTTTTGGCGGCTCCTAACATCGAGATCCTTAGAGCCGATGAGGGTAAAGGGAGGAGAGTTTGGAACAGCGCCGGAATACAAGGAGGGGGAAACGGGATATCCCCGAGAAAACCCGCATACCAGGTACATCTTCAGGCATGATTCCCAGTGCGGAAAATCCGGGAGCATCCCCACCGAGAGTTGAAGGCGAGCAGTTGAACCGCGGGCCCTAGACGCACCTGAGGATGGTGTTCCAGTCGGGCAGGTGGTTGGAGGCTGGTCCGCTCCGCAGCGCCTCCTCGGCGAAGTGGACGCACGTGTGCTCGAAGACGCACACCTTGTTGCCCATCGTGGCCACCAGCTTCTTCTCCACCTCGACGACGTCCATGACGGCGTCCAGCTCACCCGCCCAGCCGATCGCAGACCTCCTGGCGCGCTGCGCGTACGTCCCTGCGACACATATACCCGCGCTAAGGTTACTTCTACTGCACGTTGGCAACATCAGCTTTGAAAGTTTGGCAGAGGGAAAGTCTTTGCCACTAGGTAAACGCTAGTGTGCCACGTGTACCAGAGTTTATCTATTTTCTAACTTAAAAAAACGGTTAATTGCAAACATTATAAATCAAATATAGCATAACTTCGTAACTAAGTAAAACATTACTCTTTTTTAATTTAAGTAGCAAAAATGTTTAATTAAAAGTTACATTTTGGCGTAAATTTTGCCTGTGCCAAAATCTCCCTTAAGAAATCTCGTTTTGTTTATAACCCGAGTAGAATAAACCTTACCCAGGCCCTTCTAGCTCGAACAAGCAAAACGAAACCTTTCGAAGATCCCCAAAGTCGAGGTTCTACGGTCTTACAACGTCGGCATTAAAAAAAAACTACATATTTAAACCAAGTATATACTTTATTCTTGTAGCATAATTATACAATAAATAATTATGCAGTTTCTCTCTTTAGATACTGTATGAACTAATAATGCATATTTCAATTTTGATGGTGGTAGCGTAGACTGCTTTGTGTAAGCGCTCTTCACGTCTGTTGATTTGTGTCACGTGTATTTCCATGACTATACGTATGAAACTGGTTGTAATGTTGTTTCACCTTCACAGTTACAGTTTATGTATTTGTGATATGAAATAACTGTGGTTAACAGACGCATCAATAAAATTGCCCAAAAAACATAGGCCAGTCACAATATAAAAAAACAACAGCTGGTGAGCTATCTGTGATAAACCCAACATTAAGTGAGAATATTTACTTTACTCTGTGTTCTAAAATTGACAGTTCCGTAGAACCTACTGCGGCTTGCTTTGGCAAACAAATAAATAGGCTAAGGNCTGAATATATATCGAAATAAAGGAAAGCTGTGAGACACGCCCGTGATTTGTATTTGCAAGTAACATTCATAATACCAGTGAGAGCGAAGGATGGTACATCTGAACTCTGTACGCAGGGAAGGGAGCGCTTGCTCATAGCTTGCCCAGGGCGCTGTTGACGTCAAAATCGGGTCTGTCCGGGGTTTGGAAAGGGTTGGGGAAGGGGGGGGGGTTTGTTTACAGAATTCAAGACTTTTGGAGATCTGGTATAAACACTATAATACGAGGTATGGTTGAAATCTGAAATAATATGCACAACATTTACAAAGATTGAGTTTCTTATTAGTCGCATGATAATGATACCTAAGGTAATAATACTGGGGATGCATTCTGTTAAAATATCAGAAACCAACAACACAAATCCAGTCTGGGTATGAGTTATTTTATTAACTATACATTTTTAGCAGATAAATATCTTCATTGTCTGTGACTTTGTGTATTTCCAGCAAGTAATTTCCATCTGAAGTAGGCATCAAGCTTCGTGTTATAATTTGTACGTAGAAACGATTCGTCTCATAAATCATCATGCGTTATCACTCTTCAGGGAGAAAAATTATTTTTCCTGGCAGGTAAAAAAATGTTGCGAGTGAGAATCCTCTGACATCACCCTCTCCCCACTAATTTATTCGCACACTGCTTTCACCTCATGTAAAATAAACACTGCCATGGTCCTGATCACGTTATGCATGCACCAAGTGTAACTGTGGAATTGGTAGACGTGAAAACGTGTTACGGACTGTTCACGGTAAAGTAAGCACTTTTCAAACAAACCTTCGTAACAAAACACTGCAAATTATTACATATAGATAACATTACACAATGCTATGTGGGTTCCTAGTAAAGTTGGCAGCAAATTAAAAAAAAATTGTTAACACTTAACGTTGTACTGGAACGTAATATTTAAATTTGCCGCCAATGATGTCAGTGTTTCTTATGTTATACTCATTAGAGTACAGATTTGCGAACTAGTAACACATTTATATTCCTAACCATTCCACAGTTACACTTCGATGGTACATGAATAACGTGATGAGGCACAGGATAGTGTTAATTCTGCATGTGGTGGAAGGATACGAGATGAGAAAAAAGTAGAACCTAAGCAGGACTTTTAAAAAGTGCTCAATTAACCATGAACAGCCAATATGAATATGCAAATTCATAGTATGATATGTAATAATATGTATAAAATGAAGAAACACTAACTTTGCTGACTGTCAATGTAAACATGCATTCGCAATACCACAAGTACCAAGAACTATTTATTATCTCGTTACCAACAACTGGGAGCCTGCGTGCCGGTGCGCACTGTATCTATAGGAAGTGATTATTTCAAATGTTTTGTTTCAAAAGTGCTCACTTTACTGCGAACAGCCTTTGCGTCGTTCTATTTAAGAAATGTACACGTCGATCAAACAAACTGTGAAAACTTAAGCTGGGCTTCCTAAGCCAGGCTCGCTTTCCAGGCAGCATACTAGGAGTGAAGAAATTCGGGTGGCTCTCAACACAGAGGTTTTGAGAGTCAATTGGGGTTAAGTGAGGTGAGTGTGGAGCAGTTAAAGAACGCTGGGGTGGGGGGAAACGGGAGATCACTGAGAAAACCCGCTGACCGGCACGATTCCCACGTGCGAAAATCGGGGAGCGGCCCCTCCGGGTATCGAACCCGGTTCGCCTAAGCGCGAGGTGAGTAGTCGAGGCTCCTTGGCATATAGGAACATACACGGATTGATCACCGAATAAAGACGAACTGAATAACGAATTTGGGGGACATCATTCACCGACATTATAAACAAAAGTATTTTGTTCAAGAAAAGCAATTATTATTCGTTGTATATGATAACCGTGATACAAGTATATATTATATAGGTAATGCCTTTACTATTATAAACTATAATTTATTTCATGTTTTAATAAGACACCAGTTAAAAGTTGCAAGTTATGACGGTAAGCGATTAAAATAAATGGCCAGCTCAAGATTTGATAAACTGTCTTAGGATTTTATTTTAAGAACTGGCAGATACCACATGTGTCTCTATTCTGCAAACAAAAATTGTGCTAATGTTTATTTCTGTGCGGAAGGTGCATTAAAAATGTTTCAATACGACATTAAAACGTGTGCGAAGTGATCTCTAAGTATAAAATTAAGTGTCTAGACTAATTTACTGACTCATTCACTCACTCATCAACGTACAGCTCAAACTGCTGGTCGTAAAAGTATAAAAATTTTGTAATGTCTTTCCTTTAGAGTGCCGGAACTCAAAAAGAAAGAATTTTTCGAACTTTCACCCATAAGAGGGCGAAAAGAAGTCAAATGTGTTTTCGAGGACTCCTCAATATCTCATTAATCCTATTAGATACCGTAATTTTCTTAGCTTCAAAAGGTTATCTGTGTAAATGCCTAAAAACTTATTTTAGAATTTTTTTAATTTAACCCTTTAGGCAACAAAAAGGGGTAAAATGTGTTAGCAGAATACCAAGACGATATACCTTTATTCTCATTGCTTTTAAAGCGAACTATAAATGCCTAGAAACTAATTCTAAGATTTTTTTTTTAATTTCAACCCCTAAGGTGGCGAAAATGGTAAAATGTGTTTTCCAGGAATCATTAATAGTTCATTAACCCGATGAGACATATCTCTGTACTAAGCCTCAAAATTTAGCCTATACAAACACCTAAAAATAATTTCAGGATTTTTAAAATTCGATCTATAATAGTGTGAAAAGGGGTCAAATTTGTTTTCAAGGACTCCTTAATAGCTTATTAATCCGATGACATATAATTGTGCTTTTAGCTTCAAAATGTCACTTGGCTCACTTATTGGATCACATGTAACCTTGGAAAACTGACTAAATACCCCTCAACAAATGTTGGCTGTTCACGGTAAAGTGAGCACTTTCAAGGCCCTAGTTACTTTTTCCTTTCAGCAATTTTTTATCCTTTAACTACCTTTTTAAAATAAATATTGCAATGTAAGTAATAAACAAAGTGTGCATATTCCACCGCATTTGGAAGTTAACGTCTAAAGATAAAATAAAATATATTTATTGACTATTATTCCAAATGAGAGGGCTTTCAAAAGTGTTCACTTTACCATGAATAGTCTATAATTTGATCTACGCCATGTCTGCACTGTATAACTTCCGGTTTTGTGTAGTTTACTCTTACTGTGATAACATCAGAATATGGGAACATTTTAATTACGAAATGTGATTTCCGGTGAATTCCAGTCCACTCTAACAAACACGAAAATGGTGATCGTTAAATCGTTAAAATTCAGTCAACGAAATAATTTGAAACATGTCACAGTATATAAGATTTCTATGTCTTAGCTTGTTTATTTTTTTGTAAGTGCGGTCAGTTCCCTCAGGCTTCAACTATAACGAAACAGACCCTCGCTGAGGCATGTCGTACGCTTATATGTAAGTTTGTAGAGTCTTTGTGTAAAGACAAGTCCATTACTGTGCGAAAATCCTGGCGAGATCAATATCATGCTCATTAAGTACACACGTCGCTTTGTCTTTTTCCGTACTGATAACTGTCATAATTTGAAAACGGTTTGTTATGGCTTCTATAATCCATACTCTTTTAAGACAACCTTGTAAACATGGTGGGATAATGACGTGATTAGGATGAATTAATCAATAAAATTGACGGATATATCATGACACCAGTATTAAGAAACCAATTTCGTGGTTGTATGCAGTTACACGACAACGGGATAAGCGAGATATTACTGTTTCGAATCAACAATTACCGTTACGTTTACTTCGTAAATGTTTATCACTAAAAATTCTTATTAGTTTTATAATGTTTACAACAATATGTAATACGTACGAAAGAACGTTTATGAATAACATAAATCCTATCAAAAATTAAAAGTAGTTAATATAAATTAATTAGTCAAAATGTTTGTACCATTTACAAAGATTAGGTAAAACTGGAATAAATGTGTTAATAAATGTGTATGAAAAATATAATAGAATAAATATGCCTCGAGAAAATATTTTGCAAGAATACACTGCAAAATATGTAGAACTTTACCAGTTTGTGGCGTACATCTTTCCTGAACTTTGATATTAAGGCATCCCTGTATGTGGATGGTTTTGAATGGGTGAAACATATTTTCATTATTGCTTTAGTTAAATAATTTTTTGCATAAACCTTGTGTGTCTGTAATCTCACACAACGAAAAGAAAAAAACAAGTAATCGGCATAACGCTCTCACAGACTTTCGTCTTAGATTCGGCAGCCATAAAAACGTAATTTACGCCGCAGCTCAAATATTCTCTCAGAAATAAACAATAAGTGCATTATCGTCAAACCTATTCACTGGAACAGGATTTTTGATGAAGGGAAGGTGTTTCGGTATGACGTATGGTGACTTTTAAAAGTTTCTATGTTCAACGTGTTCTTTTACCACAGAGAAAAAAAACGCTTTCTTGTCCTCCAGAAATACGGAGTGTAGTCAGGCGTTACCNCTTGTCCTCCAGAAATACGGAGTGTAGTCAGGCGTTACCGTCCATTCATTGTTACTTGCAACTTTTCCAAGGCCATGCTAAATTTTTAATTTTAAGCTTTTCTTCAACCTCGTGCAATTGAAGCTTAATTAAGTCTAGAAAACCACACCAAAAGGGACTGCGCGCCACATTCGTTTGCACTCAGTTTTATAATATTCCGCCTAAGAACTATTTCTTACTAGCTATTAACAACATGCCTATTTTCTCACTGTTTCGATTCTTACTGATTATAAACGAAATAATTATTAAATAAAATATAAGTAAAAGTTCAATATAATTAAAAATAAGTTACGCCTACTTTGATGNATAAACGAAATAATTATTAAATAAAATATAAGTAAAAGTTCAATATAATTAAAAATAAGTTACGCCTACTTTGATGATAACGGAAGTATTAAACGATTGTGATGACATATTTGGAAAACAACCAAACACTTCATATATGGGGTGATTTTTCAAAAGTTTGATTCAAAAAGTGTGAATATACCGCGAATAGACTTTAGCGCATGTCACTTGTGAGCTTGAGAAGTTGTTTAACGAATGGCTAGGATCGCCTCTTTCTTCTCATTCTTTTCTAGCACACATTTTCGCTGGCATTAGAATATTCGTCAGTGATTAGACAGCAGCATCCGAGAGGCGAAGAAGACTCGACCCCGCAAGCTTTCTCCTCTGTGCGAGCTGCTTCATGCCGGCAACAATGCCGACTGCAGTTGCTGCAGAACAGGACCGCGCGCTTGAATTATTAAGGCCTCGCTTTCCACGCAGCCAAGGCCGCTTTCGAAAATTGGTTTAGTTATGGAACGTCACGCCTAATGGGCGAAGCCGCNTCGCTTTCCACGCAGCCAAGGCCGCTTTCGAAAATTGGTTTAGTTATGGAACGTCACGCCTAATGGGCGAAGCCGCGTCATCATCAGGAGAAATTTCTTTTCGGCGTGCCAGCAAGGTGTAACATACTCGTCAGATGCTGCAACTGATTTAATGTTAATTGAACGCTTTCAAAACCATGCTCCGTTTCTTCTTTTTGTACGCTTTGCGTTCTTCCGCAGAACGTAAAAGTCATAGAGATAGGAATAATCAGGAGATGGCAACCTGTGGCGTAGTTGAAGCTACATTTTCGACTATCGTCATATTGTGACACCCGAAACAAAGGAAAAGGTTTTTGCTTGTTTAAAAATAAAGTGAATGTTAACTGCGGCAGTCGTTTTGAATAAATACATCTTTTGAAGCTAAACTTTTCAATCCAAAGTTTACACGCTCTTATACAATAGCTTATACAATACAATTTCTGACAAATTAAATTTTCAATTCAATGTTTTTGGTGCCACAGCATGGCATACAAGCTTCATTATTTTTCCATGCACAACCATAGCCAAGGCCACTCTTCGGTAAAAGTAACCGTTGCCATGGCTGTATTGTCTAGGATAGGCCTGCATGCTTCGGTCGAGTGAGTTATGTTACTACCTTACTAACAAACGTGTTCTTGCTCCAATGCATTTAAAACCAAATTTAATGACTTTCAGTGGTAAAAAGTTTTGAAACTGCTCATTCACGAAGGCCATGATACACAATGCCATATTGATGGGTGATTTGTATTCGAGCTGAAGTATGTCCTTGTATAAAAAATAATACATTTCTGAAGAACATTGCACGGAAAACCGAGAAATGTGTAAATGGTTTGCACACAAAACTGATAAAACAGTTTCAGTTTTTAAATAACAATTTCACTTTGACGTGGCTCCATATATTTATGAGGAAGTACCGTTGAACAATTTTTCGTTATTATCTGCCAACCTTCGTGACGTATTTATCTGAAACATGTTAATTGTGCGATGAGTACTGCATCGAATCTTTGATAAGTCATAGATCTGTATGGCGATCTGTGATTGACGTTAGGATTAGTTTCGTTTGCTAACTGCTTCTTGGTTAGCCTGAGGAGATGAAGTGGGCGCATTAATATGAAGTAAAATATATTCCTCGTTAATTCCTCAGTGGTGTACAGACCAAGAAAGCAACGTTAATTTGGTATTTAGTGGAGATGGTAAAGGTCGTCTATGGTTGTTAGCACCAAGCCTGCATGAACTCGGTGCCAGGGTCAAAGTAAAGAATATCTGTGTAGCAAGAATATTAT
>NQII01015288.1:3034-16642 GCA_002778355.1 Clitarchus hookeri | reverse complement strand
CCCCCCCCTCTTTAGTTGCCATAATTGTTGCTGTAAACATGGATTGCAGAGAGGAAGTTATGTGCTCTTTGGTCTGATACTAAAAAAGTAGCAACTACTTAGTGATTAAGCTCTCTAGTAACAAACGTTGGTTCTTCACTGATCAGTAATGCAATCACTATTCCTCTAAAATCACACGTTTAATATACTACTAGGCCTTGAGCTTTGCTGGTTTAGTTAAATGTGATTTACTTATTTCAGCCGAAGTTTCTTAGTTTTCTCAAGCCTAAGTAATTTTTTTATAGTCTTCATTCAAATTATCGAAACAAAAAAAAAAAACGCGACAAGTGTCAATGTTTGGAGCGTTTGGCAGTGTCCTGTGGGTTTTTCTTTTTAAGTTATTTCGAATTGGAGTGTTTTGGAGTTGCTAGTACTTACATCCCAGCATTGCTTGTCCAGCCTTGACACGGTTCCTTAGCCGTAACTCCTTCTATGTCCCTAGTCGTTTGTATTCGGGTGTTAGCTGCTCACAACGATAATTTATCCTGCCGTTTATTACCGATGCCGTTTATTTTCACTTACAAGGACTATTGAAGGGAACTGCTTATGACGACAGTCGCCCGCTCGCATCGCACTTTCGCAGTCATGCCGACGCAGAGTTGTGAGAGTCTTGAGCGCTGGAGAGGGTGGAATGATGTGGAGATGGAGCAGCGGCTGAATGCAAGGATGGGTAAACTGGAGTGCCCTGAGAAAACCTGCCGGCCAACGGCAACGGCCGCCACGTTTCCCAACGTGTGAAAATCCTGATGACTACACCGGGGATATATCTCGATTCACCTTGGTGGGCAACGAGTGGTCTGACTATTGCACCAGCGCGGCCCCTTATGCCAAATGTAAACACGGTCAATATTGTAAACAACATTTTTAGCGTACAAACATTGTTTTTCTAAATAAAAGAACGTATTAAATAATACCATAGGTGTACCATTAATTTGTGCTTGTAATAGTTTTAAGATTCCCCAAACGTAGTGTTCAGGGAGAAGTAAATTATAAATTTTATCATACACAGTAAAAAACGAGCAAAACAAATTATATTTCCGTTGCCTGTTTTGTCGAGTTAAATGAGTTGTTTTGATACAGACAGTCAACAGCCAAGTGTGAATACAAATATATAATGCGTGACAGAGAAATAGATTTACACACATACTCACAAAACAGCTAGAAGTGTGGAACCACTATATGCGAAAGACTCTATGTGCCATAATTCACTGTTTCTTATTCATATTTTAGGATTACTACCCTAAAATATTTCGTAATGAAAGTCATTTGATAGTGAATATGCATTAAGTGTCGCTGTAACACAATGGTTGTCACTTGCTTAAAGTAAATGGAAAGCGGAAATTGCCCAGGATCATTTCATCACTTTAAAATGTTGTGATCGTTAAATAAAACATACCACAACTGTCATTGGATTAACAAAGATGTGCCCCATGAAACAATAACGTCGAAGCTGTTAAAAAATTGAGCTCTTACTTTAACATAAGGAAATACAGATTAACCAGATTCTGTTTCAATAAATTGGACTTTATCTGGAGAACCGGTCCACTTATCCGGAGTGAAAGCTTCACTCCAAGAACTGTAATTATTTTAACAGCTCATATAAAGTATAACGGTGAAAGCAGATCAGTTCACACCAACACAAAGTTATTAAGTTGTAAACAGCCTACGGCGAGTCATCAGAACGGTTAGGTAGAGAAGAAAATGTGATAAAAGTGCTTGAATTCTGAGTGAAGATATATACGCAGAGGAAACCCATATTGTCGAGTTCAGTACACAAATACCTCTTGATAGGCCCCCATAAAATTTCTCAAAACTCGCAAATTAATTTAGTGCCACGATATACTTTATAACTAATGTTCAAATCTTGCGCATTTTTCATTGAACAGCTGTGACAAATTGTGACGGAATCCTAGCCATATGCAAATAGCAGGAGTAAAGTCACAAAATCTCCATGACTAGAAAAATATATATGAATGCTTTACACTTACCAGCAGATAATGAACAAACGTAGGTCGCAACAGTTTTTATATCCGCACTAGTGCATACATTGCTGTGAAGTTGAGCATAATGATGGATTAATTCACGACTTTCCTGGTTTCTAATGACACGCCACGAAGTGTGTAAGGCTACTGTACAATCGAAATACAAACAGTGAGTTCAGTCAAAGAAATACTAGGCTCTGAAGATGCAATTAATGCTATCAGACCATCTTTAGAATCAAACCCAAACACAAATATGTGCATCTTGCGCAGGGAGATTATATTTTGCTAGTACTTTGTACTGCGAGATTCAGTGCCCAGTAATTTTTTATGTTAGTCACTAATCCGAAAAACTTGCTATTCCACTACAGGTTTAACATCAGTATTGCCAAACACAAATCATATTACCCATTGCTTGTGGGATTGAAACAAGTACCACATCAGATTAAGTAGAACAATAACATTTCTTATAAAATTTATTTGAAATACCTGAAACCATGACTTATTGTGGGTCTAAAGTATTTTAACCCACACTGTATTAAATCTGACACCTGACTTGTTTCGTCGCCACAACAAATGAGCCGGGCGCCTCGTGTTCGTTGATAGTGGTATAAACCATTCATAACCAAGAACAGTAGCACCGTGTACGAATCATTCGCTTACAGGAAAGGCCATTGGGCAGTGAGCTTCGCAGTTCACAGAGCCAGCCAAACATTATTTTCATGTGTAATGGAGGCCATGGTGGGGTAGTGGTCAGACCACTTGTCTCCTATCCAGGTGAACCCGGTTCAATTCCCGGCGGGGTTCCTTGAGAATTTTCGCACGTGGGAGTCGTGCCGGACGATGCAGTTGGTCGGCGGGTTTTCTCGGCTATCTTCCGTTTCCCCGCCCTTGAATTCCGGCGCTGCTCCATACTCATCTTACTTCAACCTCATCGGCTCTCAAGACATCGATGTTAAGAGCCGCCCAAATCACCCACTCCACTCCTCTCCTGTATAATATACACGCGGTCGTATACAAGCAACTTGTGTCTAGAGAATCGTTGTAATGACCCAAAAACCTGACGTCGAGACGTTCTACTGGACTAAAAATCAATAGAAATAAAAGGTGACCAGTTAAATTTAGTCACTTCAAAGCTGTAATGTTGGAATAAATGTCGCTGGTTTGCATTAAAATTTTCCGATTTGTATAATTTTTCAACTCCTCCGTATTGTAGTAAAGCAGAAACGCCAGTCCTCCATGTTGGTTTCCACCGTCCCGTATTTGCGAAGCAAGTGTTACTCATTCTCCTTTTCTGACTGCCTAGCTTTCTTGTGCGTTTATTCCTACGTAAGGTGAGATCTTTTCCTTCAGTTTAATGACAGACGTGCATTTACATGACTTCACGCCGAAAGAAGTTAAACCGATTACACGGTGCTGGCTGGAATAAGCCCAGGGCACTGGCGTTGTAAGAGGACTAAGTTGGCTGTGTCCTCTGTGAAAGGACGGTTACTTCTCTGATGCCACACCTGGGCGCTGAGTCAAGAACCTGTTTGCTCATGACTTAGAGAGCGCCAGCCACGCCTCTGAAGAGAACGGAAATTACGGGCCGTGTCATCCCCAATGTTTTTATCATCTTTTACATTCTTCTGGAAAAAAAATTATCAAGAGATGAGCTGGTGATCCACAGATATTTTACACAACAGTACGCACAAACAAAGATCTTTAACTTATAAAAAATATGCACTAAATTAAAAACACACAAGAAAAGTAGCCCATGTGTAAGTATTCTTAGTTAACGGGAGAAGCGAACAGCTCATAATATTTTATCCTTCCAATTTTCTAATACAATATTAACTATACATAAACTTTAAAATAAAAACAAAGATTTAAAGAAGAAATAGCTTAAAGTCAGAAATCTTGAATAATTGCTTGAAGAGAGTTGTTACTGCAAAAAACGGGACTCTATAAATATCGTATGCAGTGGTAAAAGCATAAAAAAACTCCACTAGTTCGTTTAAGAGCAGCACATATTTTCAATACTTGTACGTGCTTGGTTCACAAATTGAAGATAAACTAGTAATATGCGTCTGCAAACAAACCAGCGAATAAACTATACAAGCTTACCATGAATAAAACGGCCATTTAAGAAAATAGACTTGAGAATACAGAAAATTTATATTTGTATGTTTTACGTCAATTGGACTCGCAAAATTTCTACGTATCTAGCCAAGTCACATAAATAACTAGCACAAATAATACGAGAATTCGGACAATATGTTTAAATGTACTCTCAAGAATGGGAAATTATGAAAACATGAGGCCATGTGAACGTGAAAATTTTTAACTATTCCTGTGAATATATTAAGTACGCAGCCACCTAGAAGAAGTGATAATAAGCCTCAGAAACTGACTGCACAGTGATTCTGCGATCCAAGTTTNGAAGTACGCAGCCACCTAGAAGAAGTGATAATAAGCCTCAGAAACTGACTGCACAGTGATTCTGCGATCCAAGTTTACACAAACTTCGCGAATCTGGTTACTGAGTTTGAGTAACGAGAAAAACTATCGGATGGATGTGACGATACTGGGGCTTCATTGTATTGTGGCGGTGTTACAAACCACAAAACTCGATTTCCATGTGTTGTACATAGGAAGAAAAATAAGTTCGAAATAAATCACGTTCCACTGACGCGTGACATGATAACCTCAGATAACACAAGTAGGAAAAACGAGACGTAGTCGATATAACTAAAGGCTGTTCATGGTAAAGTGAGCACTTTTGAAATCAAAATAATGTGAAAAGTCACCGACCCTATCTGCATGTATTTTAACGGATACATGTACTAACATGCACCCTGTGAAGTTGGTAATGACGGNAAGTCACCGACCCTATCTGCATGTATTTTAACGGATACATGTACTAACATGCACCCTGTGAAGTTGGTAATGACGGGTATAAAGTAGTTCAGTGTTTTATGTTGGATTAAAATGGTAAGGAAAACATTTGAGAATACTACTCAAATTATTTGTTTTACTTGCTGTAATTCTAATGCATATTATAAAAATAAGAATTAGCAAAATTGTAAAATATTTAATTTTTTTCCAGTTTTACTTGACCTAAGCATGAATAAATTAATTGTNATAAGAATTAGCAAAATTGTAAAATATTTAATTTTTTTCCAGTTTTACTTGACCTAAGCATGAATAAATTAATTGTGGACTCATTGTTATGTTAAATTTACGTATAGCGGAAGTATATGGAATGTGCATACAATTAGATCTTAAGCAGGACTTTCAAAAGTGATCACTTTAATGTGAACAGTCCTTAATTAGCCTACTTTACTCCACACGTANGATCTTAAGCAGGACTTTCAAAAGTGATCACTTTAATGTGAACAGTCCTTAATTAGCCTACTTTACTCCACACGTAAACATTCAAACAAATTTTGTAAGATTCTCTGATAAAAGGATATTTAAAAACAAAAAAACCTTATTGCGGCATTGGTATCATGCAGCCAGGAGTGGGGAAGGGGGTCTCAATTAAGCCCTGCCCTTACGATGGCCATACTTCTCGGCGGGAGTACCAAAACCAGTTTGAAATAGTTACCACACTGAATGGCTTGTTAGCCGAACAGCGGGCTCATGGTTGTACTGAGATGCCCTGCACTCAGCATACTACAATCTCTGTCAGAGTGACAACGACTGGAATACCCCACACTGGTGTCGGCCTGAGACATGCTCACCATGACCAACTGCGAAGTTGCACCCAGTGACCAGGAGAGCCACTGCAGGAGCTTTCGCGGACATCATGCAGCTTTCCCACCTATCTCTGTAATGATGTCCCGAGTAGGCATGTTACATCATCGCAGTCGGTTTATTCATCGATGTCATCGGCGACACAGAGGTTCGGCAAGTGGTACATCAAACTGCACCCCACAACATGCAGGACGCCCTGTCCCGAGCACTGGAGGTGGAGTCAAAAATACATGGGGCCGCACCCCAACGTCAGGTACGGACAGTGACGCTGAACAAAGATGACAAAGAAGACACCGAAGGACTTGCAGATGGCTGTGAAGGACATCGCTTTCAGGGCCCATGCTACAGAGCTTCACCGCCCCCTACACAGACGGCCTCAATGTTGGTCATGTGGATAGCCGGGGGACCTGAGAGCTACTCCGCAACAGGCACATTAGCATAAATATAGGATGAATGTATTTTGGGGCTTGATATACTGCGTAGGCTGGGGTGCTGTATCGATACTCGACTTGGTGTGCTATGGGTAGGCGGTAAGGAGTTGGTGGTGTCACCACAGAATGATTTGTCCTCCCCAATTATCTGCCCAATAGTCTCGAGTCAACCCACTATGCTGCCCGCTTCTAGTGAAATTGTAATTGCAGGCAGATGTCAACAAAAATTTATCAGGTGTTTGAGTCTAATTGAGCTAGTAGAGAGGGTTGGCATCCTGCCAGGTAAAGTCTTTGTAGCAAGGGATTTAGTATTTTATAATTCTGACAGTTTTCCAGTCAGAATGATAAATTTATCCGATAGTGACATTTGTCTTGAGGAGGGGGCAGTGATAGGTGTTTGCGAGCAGGTCGCACAGATAATTCCAAATGTTCCAAAACATTCTAGAAAAGAATTCATAGAATGTAATCTACCAGACACACTGAATGACCTGCGAGTACGAAAAAGAGAAAATCTTAACTGGTGCTTGGAGAAGGCTCTCTCTGAATTACTGCATAGAAATAGGGATGGCTTCTCATGTGGACCAAATTACTTTGGAAGGACTAACATGACCTGGCACCACATGGATACAGGAGATGCCAGGCCCATAAAACAGCCACCAAGATGATTGTCACCAGATTCGCTAAAGGCAGTTGATGGAATTCTGAAGGACATCCCCCATTGTGATTGTAATGAAGAAAGATGGCTCTCTGAGGTTTTATGTAAATTATTGCTAGCCTAATAATGTGACAAAGAAATACTCTTTTCCACTTCCAAGGAGAGATGACAAATTGAACAGCTTAGCAGGTTCGCAATTATTTTATACTTTGGGCATTAAGAGTTAGTAATGACAGTGTGAGTTAGTCCCAGAGGGCCAAGAGAAGACTTTCCCAAGGGAAAGGAAACTGACAGTTAAAGCTATGCCTTTTGGGATATGTAATGCGTCTGCCACCTTCCAACACCTAATGGAAAAAATCCTGCATTCAGATATCTGTTTGGTTTACCTAGATGGCATTGTTGTGACAGGGAGAACATTTGAAGAGCACTTATCATGCCTATACTCTGTATTTCAAAAATTGGCCGCAGAAATTTGAAACTGATCCCTAAGAAGTGACACCTGTTCCAAAAGAAAATTAATTTCTTGGGACATGTAGTGTTGGCTAATTGAATAGGAACAGACCCCGAGAAGATTAAAACAATAAGAAATTGTCCGACACCAATTGACAAAACTGAAGTGTGGAGTTTTCTGGGATTTAGTTCCTATCACCATATATTTGTTCCTGGCTTCGCCACAATCACCAAGCCACTACATGAACTGACTGAGGCAAAATTACTATTTCATTGATCCACTGAGTGTAAAGAAGCAAAGAAAAAAATGTTTTATATCTCCGCCAGTCGTGGGTTTCTCGAAAATTGAGGGTGTATTCATTTTGGACAATGATTCTAGAAATGTAGGCAATGGAGCTGTGTCATCTCAGGTTCAGGATAGGAAGGGAAGACCACTAGAATACTTCAGCAAGGCATTGTATAAGCTTGAGAGAATGTACTGTGTTACAAGCATTCTGGCAATGGTGAATGCAAATTCACACTTACAACCGTATCTTTATGGCAGAAACTTTAATCTTAGAACTGACATTGCTTCATTATGCTGGACACTAAACGTTAAGAAC
Source organism: Clitarchus hookeri (assembly GCA_002778355.1). Taxonomy (NCBI): domain Eukaryota; kingdom Metazoa; phylum Arthropoda; class Insecta; order Phasmatodea; family Phasmatidae; genus Clitarchus; species Clitarchus hookeri. The sequence goes on along the minus strand of NQII01015288.1, from coordinate 8,748 downwards.
CCCGAAGGTCAAATAGCCTGGTGGATACAGTATCTTCAATAATATGACTTTAAAATACAGCACGGATCTGGACGTCTTCACAGCAATCCACATGCTTCTCTAGAAGGCCATGTGAGCCATTCTGTCATTATTGCGAATGCCAGGAAGAAAATAGTGGCGAATCACTGAAAGTACAGAGGTCAAGAATTCAAGGTTCTCTATCTTGTACATGTACTGGGACACCTTCCTGAAGTGATGAGGGTATTAGGGAAGCTCAGCGAAATGATCCCACTTTGTAGCTATTACTAAAGTGGCAAGAAGCTGGCTGTCGGCCAAAATGGGAAGAAATATCTAGTCTGAGCAAAGCAGTCAAAGCATACTGGGCATAATGGTATTCCCTCGTACTGAATAATGGCATACTTTACAGAAACTGGGAAAGTAATGATGGATAGTATACACTGTTACAGTTGGTCCTCCCAAAATGCGGGGTTCCTGAAGTCTTGAAGGAACTGCATAATGTGGCAGCCAGTGGGCACTTTGGTGTAAATAAGACACTCGATTACGATAGACTGACATTGTACTGGCTTCATTGTCAGGAGGACATTAAGAAGTGGTGCCGAATGTGCGACAATTGCACTGCGAGGAAAGGTCCAAGGACCAGGGGACAAGGTCACCTCCAGAAATACAATGTTTCAGCCCCATTTGAGAGAATGGCAGTAGATATTCTGGGTCCCTTGTATCACAGAAAGAGGTAATCGGTATCTGCCGATGGCCGAAGATTATTTTACTAAGTGGCCTGGGGTCATTCCCCTCCAAAACCATGATGCTACTACTGTGGACAATGCACTCATCGAGAATGTATTCTCGAGGTTTGGGGTGCCACTAGAACACCATTCCGATCAGGTAAGGAACTATGAAGATGCTGTGTTCCAGGAGGTAACAAATATTCTGGGAATGAAAAATACTAGGGCTACAGCCTTACACCCTCTGTCGGATGGAATGGTCGAGAGGCTTAACCGTACTCTTGAACAGTATATGTCGATCTTCATGGCAGAAACCAAAAGGATTGGGATTCAAAGGTGCTATTGTTTCTCCTTGCTTACTGCTCGGCAGTTCACGAGTCCACGAGGGAAAACCTCCAAGGATACTGTTTGGAAGAGAGCTACGCCTTCCTAGTTACTTGCTGTTTGGCCGACCAACAGAAGAGGAAGCTGCAGCGCCTGATTATGCAAGCGAATTGCGTAACAGACTAGAAGACGTTTATGATTTTGCTCGATAGCACCTCAGAATAAATAGGGACATGATGAAGAAGCGGTATGGTAGGAGAATGCAGGCCGAGGTATTTCAAGGACAGCTGGTGTGTCTGTTCAACCCTGGAGGTGGAAAGGGTATTGATCTAAGGTACACAAGTGTCGGGAAGGCCTCTACAGGATTTTGAAGAAAATCAATGATGTGGTCTATCGGATTTATCCTCAAGGCTTCTGGGCAAAGCCAAAGGTGGTCCATTTCGACCGACTGGCAATCTATGAAGTTACGGATGTTGCAAAGTTGGTTTGGGACAAACAGACTTGATGAGGAGATAGTATTATGCGCTTGCTGCTTCGTTCCACGCGAGCAAGTAGAAGTGAAGAAAGAGTAGTTATATGATAACTGCAGCGGCAAGTCAATTGAATGTTTTGAATGACAGTCGAGTGATTCTTATCCTGGTTGTGTTGAGTTTCTTTATTTATCTGAAGAATTATCTAGTGGTTTACTGCCATAGTTTCTCAAAGCAAGACTCGGAGTACGTCGAACTTTCCATTTCAAGGCCAGCAGGTAATACATAGTGCGACGGACCTCCGTTCCGGGAGATGTTGAATGGATGAGTGGCTGAGTTTCAACGATAGGCAACGGGCGGCGAGAGAAGTGACCAGCGGAAGGGAAATCTGCGACTGCGAGTATCAATAGGTGAAGATGCGGCTGGCAGGCTGGACTATTATACTAGGTGCGTTAGTGAAAGACACTGCAAATTATGGCAATAGACAGACTGAAAATGTGTTTATGTTGCGTATGAGTTAATTGACTATAACCAAACAGATATTAAGAATGACGTTAATTGGTGTAAAAATAGAGAGTAAATATTGCGCTTATAGAGAAATTAAAAGAGTAATAGTGGAGATAGATACATTAATGCTGTGAATAATAGCTGTGTGAATAAATTAAAAAATCAAATTTAGTTATATTAAGACGTCGATCCTTTACGAACTCAGATACGCCCCTCTGACGCCCTGTGACAGTATAACGCAATTTACGTACAACATGCCACCTAGCTGGATGGAAGAAATTGAACTTTTTTCATTCCTAACACAAAAGTTTAAACGTAAGCTAAGTTTAACAGAAACAACCAATTTTATTCTCACTAGCCCACATGACTGGTGTATCTAAAATAGTGTTATGAAAGAATGAAATTTACTTAATAGATTATAATAATTATGCAGCCGTGTAATTTATTCGGCATTGCGCCTATGAACGTATCGTGTTTAATCGGCGCAAAACAAATACGGCCTTCTTACAGTAGCAGAAGTAAGGGTACAAACGTAGGTCGCGTGTGTATATAAAAACTACAAGATTATGTATATATATATATATATATGTATATATATACACACAAACACATTAATTGCAATATTATTTCGCAAGGAAATTTCCGAAACATAGCCAGGTTAGGATTTGAACCCAGGACCTACGACCCACGAGTAAAGTGTCATGATTTTTGGCCTCCTGGTCAGACGTCCTGTCTCTGCTACCCAGTCACCAGAAGAACTGCAGAAATTTGCAGTGTCTATGTTAGCGATCAAAGAAAAAGTATATTAACTAGTATTTTCGCATTCTGCGCATGTCTTTAATATTCGCTCACGAACTGCAACGGAACTGTCAAAAACATGTGATCACGTAGTGATGTAGGCGCTTGTTTACAGTTCATCTTCAAAAATTTTAATATTTTGTGTAAATAACAGGGTAACTATTTCTCAACACAAAATAGTACGTGTTGCATTGGGTGAAAATTTGTAGCTGTCATAATACCCGGCAGGCGATCACCATCTAATCACAGGGGAAAACGACCGCTTACTCCACGAAATTCTCGCCGCACATGCCAGCGAAATGGCACCACTAGCCATGTCGGAACTCCTTTCGTCAATCACTGTCTGCTAACCTATTAGTACACAGTAGATAAACGCACAGAGACGAAATACCGTGGTGGTTCCTTTGACGTAGGTATACACATTTCTTTGATTAGTTGCGCAAGAATTTGGGATGTTTGATATGGGTATACACATTACTTTGATTGACAACGCGAGGCTCTGGGAGCTTTAATGTAGATGTACACATTTATTTGATTGGCTGTACGAGAATGTGGGAACTTTGGTGTGGGTGTTCACATTTACTTGATTTGTTTCACGAGGCTCCGTGAAATTTGATGTGGGGGTATACATTTATTTGATGCGCAAAACTCTGAGGATTTTGATGTGGGTGTTCATATTTCTTTGATAAGCTGTGCAAGCCTTTGGGTACTTCGATCTGGGTGTACACAATTTTTTATTCGCTTACCAGTACTCTGGTAACTTTGATGTGGGTGTACACTTTTATTTTATTGGCTGCACCAGGCTCTGGGAACTTTGTTGTGGGTATGCACATATCTTTGATTGTTTGAGCGAGAATCTGGGAACTTTGATGGGGGTGTACACATTCCTTTGATAGGCTGCGCGAGGCTATGGGAATTTTAATGTGTGTGTACACATTTATATGATTGGCTGCGCGAGACTCTTGGAACTTTTATGTGGATAAACACATTTATTTGATTTGCTGCGCGAGGCTTTTGGTATTTAGAATGTGGGTGTACACAATTTTTGATTCGCTGCGCGAAGCTCTGGGAACTTGTGTGTGTGTACAAATTTCTTTCATTGGCTGCGCGAGACTCTGGGAACTTTGATGTGCGTGTATACATTTCTTTAATTCGCTGCACTGAGTCTGGGAATTTTGATGTCGGTATACACATTTCTTTGATTGGCTGCTGGAGCCTATGGGTACTTCTATATGGGTGTACCTATACAATTTTTGATTCGCTGCACGAGGTAATTGGCTGTGTGATGCTTTGGGTATGTTCTTGCGGGTGTAAACATATGATTGGCTGCGAGGCTCTATGAACTCGTTTTATGTCTGATCGGCTATCAAGTGCTGCAAAAGGTGTTTATCCTATTGGTTGTGCTGCCCGCTGACAAGTAGGTTGTGACATGTTGCTGACCTTTGACCAATTTTGCTATTGTGTGAGCCTGGAGTTGGCGGGATATATGGGTTTTTCACCTCTGTATTCTTTAGTACTCTGTGTGAGCATGCTAAAACGGGATTTTGTCAGTTCTGGTGGCAATGACTGAGACTCGGGAACATGGTCACTGACGGTGTGCTCGATGTGTTGTTGTTACAGAGTACGACATCCGCGCGGCGGTGAACCACGCGCTGCGGGTGAACCAGGAGGGCAGCTGCAAGGTGCCGCGGCCCAAGGTCATCAACGTGAAGGACGTGTACCCGCACTCGGCCAAGGCGTACATCCCGCACTGCACCATCCTGCACCAGTGCGGCGACGACACCGGCTGCTGCCGTTCCGACTCGCTCACCTGCACGCCGCTCAAGACGCACCGCGTCGACCTCTACTTCTACGTGAGTACTATCACCAGCCGAGCCACTAACGTGCCTGCATCTACTGCATGCCTCTACTACAACTAGCGACACGATGCGACGGATAAGCTAGACTACAAACACGTGTATAGTGAAGTTCAAATGAGAAAATAATTTTCGCTCAGTTTTGTGGGAGGCTGTGTAGAGGAGGCCTCTCCCGAACTCTTGTCGCTGGAAAGAGAGAAACCACTTGGCATTGCTGGCGCTATGCACACCAAAGTGACGACATCGCTCTCTAATACAGCGCTGCGCGATTTACATTTTTTGACAGGTAATTTGCACACTTGGAGCAGCTCTCGCCCAACAGCACTCCGCCGCTGTCACTACTGAACTAAACAACCCCACCCCTTCGTGATGCGGCATTGTACTCTCCCGACTCATCCACGTTTTGGACTTCTGCGCATTATTTTCTCATTTGGGTTGCACTCTTCATTTTATGATCCGCCCTCGAGCACTCCAAGTCAATAACAAACTTTCAAGAAAAAAACACTGAACATGTGCCCCTCCCTATTTATAACCAAGGCCTAGCCGGGATTCACACTTTAACATCGTAACACCGGTTTCGGAAGTCACCCTAATGTCCTCTGAAAATAAAGGCCAGCTCGGAAATAGCTCCGTCCGCATTAATAAATCATTCAGTCCCGAGCCCGCCGAAAATCACAGCCATCGGCACGCGGATTTTTTCCTCTCATCGCGCACGCAGATCGCGGAGATGCGCCATCGTCCGTGAGCTGCGAACGCAAGCAGCCTCGCGGCCCGTTCAGCAGTCATTGTTCGGACGGCGCGGCGTTGAGTAATGACTTCCGGCGCAACGGTATTTTTAATTAGGCCCGCCAAGAGGATGGCTTAATAATAATTCCCTCGCGCAGCGGGCAGCTAGAATCTACGGGGACTAGTGTCTAAGTCGTGATAAGGCTTTCGCTTCTCGAGAACGTTCGTGCACACCCGGATCACAGATTACTAGAGACCTGAAGAATTCGCGGATTCATTTTGGGACAAGCTAGAATTCAAAACACATGCGT
>NQII01015287.1:0-16143 GCA_002778355.1 Clitarchus hookeri | reverse complement strand
TTCTCCAATATTTGTTAAATGCTAGTGGGTCAGTTCTATCAAATACACACATGACCTTTAAAAATTACTTTAAAGCATAAATACTATATTTAACCACTTTATTAAGAATATTTAATGGGAAATTTGAGACTGGAACAGAGGCTTGACGATGAGGAGGAAAAACTATAACTTCTAATAAATACGAGGTTATCACTTTAACATATATAACAAGACTTTATTGTAGATTTTTTCTACAAACATCACACATACAACAAATAATGAAAATCATAGCAAAATATCTTCTCTCTCTTTTTTCAATGCGTAATTGTTGCAATTGTTGTGTTTGTAAACTGTGTTCAATGTCCAATTCTGGCTTTATCACGATGTTTAGAAAATAAAAATAATACAAGTAACAATGCTTGGGCAACTATCGGTGTCAATTTAGTCCTTCCACAGCACCGCCATGTCTGAAATCTGAATTTGCAAAGATGGTACCATTGTCTGCCCGACTCACAGCTGTAACCACGGAGAAGGTCCCGGGGTACTTTTGCGTTCGATGACCTCGGTGGTGAAGTCCCTGCAACACTTGCTGCAAATAATAAAATATGTTGGATACATATTTAGTTACGGCACTTCGGCTTTAAGCTATACAATTAACAGACTACCTAGCATCCAGTACTAGTGTAGGGTACGATCACCTCAAGTCTGACTCATGGGAATTTTTAGGGGCGTACAAAACAAAAATACAAAAAAGTGGTACCTCGGTAATAAATATATAAGTTCTTAAATTGGCAAGGGCAAAAGTAAATAACACTATGTAATAAAAGTAGCGACCTTACATTAAACACTCGAAATATATCACTATATAAAAGATTTATTGCAATGGTTAATTTACAAACATTGTGCAAAGTAATCGAGTATCGACATGTCCAACAATCAACAAGCACTGTATGAAACTTGAAGCATTATAAATATATTTATCTCGCAAACATACAGAACATTTCATATGATTTGGATCCTTTCACGACTCTGTTAAGTTTTCAATAGGCCCCTACCTACCTACGAAAATTACTCGGGTTAATAAATAATACTTAAATGCTTCAGCACCTTTCAAGAGCTAAATATTAACTATTATATGCAATATAATTACCCCCATTCATTATAAGCGATACTAGTCTAGTATCCTAATCACCCCACCAACCCCCGAACCATCCCACTTTTCTTCATATGATGAAAACAGAGCACTCGTGTGGGTACTTTACACAGCACACACAAATACGTTATGTTTATTTGTTACAGGTAGAATAAGAATATGCTCCCAGCATCCACATTCGACCAGAAAGTCCTTGTTGTGTCCTGAGGAAAACAATAAGCTTTTGTCAGACCGATCCAANGCCCTGAGGAAAACAATAAGCTTTTGTCAGACCGATCCAACTGATGAGAACTCCAAACATTCTTATCTTCCTTCAGATCAATGAGTGTAGTAAATACTTGCGTAACTGTGCAACAGGTTTCCTCTAGTGCAACAGTGGTTTACTGCTGCTTCCTTTTCATCATATACAGGCGGCCACTGGCGTGAATCCCACCTCTGTGGTCCAACCACTTCCAGTACACAAATGTTTGCCACCCCATGGCAGGCTCCACTAATCCAACAAGGGGTAATAGGGCTGTACTGGTAGTTTTCATAACTAATATTATTTAAAGCATAGAGTCTCTTTAGAATGGCAAAATCCAAAGCACCCAACAGAAACCAAACCTTCGATATTTGAGAAGTACAGCGAAGCAATATTGCAGGTTGGCATCATCATCTTTGAGAGAGGAGACAGTAGAAGAATTCTCAAAATTCAGTTCGTAGATGTCAAGTGACTGAACGCAGTAATTTGAACAGACTGACCAAAACCTTCGACTGGCAAGAAGTCAACTGGCCCAAATAGCTATCCGGCCCCAAAAAATGGTCATCCCATCTCGAAAAGCATGGCCGTCCGACTCCAAAAAAACACTCCCGTCCGACCAAAAAAAAACTACTGTCCGACCCAAAATACACGGCCGTCCAACCCGAAAAAAAAAACACAGCCATCAGACACACAAAACATCGCCGTCCGATCCAAAACATGCCCCTCCAAAAATCTGAACTCCAATGAGCCCAAAAAGTAAACTAACTCAAATGTCTTAAAATCTTGACTTGCCCAAACACTGAAGAAATAGCAGAAAACAACATGACAAAATCACAAAACGTTTGCACTGTGTAAAATGGACTATATAAAATAACACTAATCCTTGCTTACTTTACAGTCCCATCCATCACATGAGTGTGTCATCCGAACACGCGCGGCCATGTGGTGGGTGGCATGAATAGCCAACTACTGAAGACGCCAAGAGCATCAAAGCAACGACTTTCTGCTTGTGGATTTAACTACCCAATTTTCGTTCTGATTAACCTATGCTGTGCCTAAGTGCAAATTGGTGATGCCCCCAATAAGCTGACTTTTCACACACGACCGACTAGTGGTCGTGTCACGTGATTCCCCGAATTGCATGAATGGTGTAGGGACGTAAGTGTGAAGTATCATCCTGGGGGTTTTAAGGATAACATTTGTCAGCACTGAAATTTAGCGTAACATTCTAGTTATAATATTTGTGTTCTCAGACAAATTATACAATTTATTGTGATGTTTGATTTCAATAATAATATTCAAAACAACTTACGCCCAAGCCATAGATACTCTCAAACCCCTACATGATGTCACGAGACTAAAGTCTCCAACCTATGGTGTCAATGCAATTGAAAAATAATTATTGAAATCTATATTATTACTAATGCTTAACTACACAAAATAACTGGCAATTTGTTTCAACCTGAAAGTGGCAATACAGCGCGGTTCTGTATTTCTTATTGTGTACCATTCTCAATTGTCCAAAGGATGTAAGTGCCACCATTTTTATGAAATTACTGAACTACTAAAAAATTATTAAGGGAACAGCATCTTATCCATTTTCCATCTATTTTCTTGTTATCACTTTTGTTATGTAATGGTTATTCGTTTGTGAGATGATAACAGCGTGAACTGAATCAAGAAGTCCAAAGATACACTGCCATCTACCAGTCTTGGTCGCACGAACTTATGAGTCGGATCGTTTGTTTCACGAAGTGGGAGTCACATTGTGATAGGGTTAGGTTACTTTGCAACAGATTTAATCGTTATCATTAAAATTTTCTTACATTTCAGAGAGTTTGTTTGAAATGTTCAGTGGATAAATTGGCACTATTTGATATTCGAAATGCCCAATTGAAATAAGGGAGAATTCCAATACTATTTTCCAAAATATGCTGTCTCGCAAAGCCACTCCACCCTCTCACAAAATGACCGCAGCTTACGGTATATGCAAAAAGTGTGCTCTTTTAAGACCTCGTGCATGACCCTATATAAGTCCACTCAATCTTCAAACAGCAAATGAGATGTTAATTTTGTTTCACATAGTCTACCAGCCGGAGTCGGGCCTGTCTGTGCATCATGCGTGTGTTTTACTACTATTAAAAACAAATGTACATAGTTATTAAAAAGGACGGTGCTAAAGTAACACTGACTTATCCATCAATTAACTGACATACACGACCTACAATGGTATGCAAAGATTGACGACCGCCCTAAGTTTGTTGTCCATAAGTTGCGTGTGTGTAGTTCACGTACTTGCTGCCAGAGGCGCTGTTGTTGGTGTTTACAAAATTGCAGCAAGAGAAAGCGTTTTGTGTGATGGAATTTGCACGAACAGGGTCTGTTTTAACAGTGTAGACACATTTTCGAACACGACTTAACAATAGCCCACTGCATAGCACGTTGGGTGCGACAGTTCCAATCCAATGGATGTTTGTGCCCCGGGAGAAGTCATGGTCACCAGCAAACATCAAGGGAGATGGCGGAGTGGGTCCGAGCTGCTTATGTAAGGAGTCCAAATACATCGAAAACACTGACTAGTCTCGAATTAAATGTACCACAACCCATGGTGTGGCGTGTTCTACAAAAGCGCCTGTCCAGTAAGCCATATAAATTTCAGCTCACGCAGATGTTGAGACCAGCGTAAAAGCCAAAATGTTCAACCTTCAGCACTGAAATGTAGAACCTGTAAGAAGAGGATGGATTCACAGACAGGTTAGTGTTCAGCGATGAGGCAACATTTCACCTGAGCGGAAAGGATCTGGGGCACAGAAAACCCTCATGTCACTGTAGAGCATGAGAGAGACTCGCTAAAAGCGAACACGTTTTGCGCAATGAGGAGACGCAAAGTGTATGGGCCCTTCTTTTTGCCAAGTCTATTGTCACTGGCTTCACCTACCCGGACAAGTAAGCGGAGTAGCTTATGCCTCAACTAGAGGATGGCGCTCCTCTCCATTTACACTGAAAAGTTCGTGAACACCTGAATGTCACCCTACCTGGTCTCTGGATTTGCCATGCCGGGAATCATGATTCGCCAATGCTGATCTAGCCTCCACAATCATCTGATTTAAAAAGCTGCGATATCTTTTTGTGGAGGTAAGTTAAGGTGGTTGTGTATGCTCCCCCATCCCCACAACACCTGGACTATTTGAAGAACCTCATCTCTGGAGCCATGGAACAGATAACAGAGTTGAGTTGAGAGATTTGGGTGACTCTTAACAACGAGGTCTTGAGAGCCGATGGTAAAATGAGGTGAGAATGGAGCAGTGCGGGAATACAAGGGCGGGATAAATGGGAGATCCCTGAGAAAACCCGCCAACCAGCGGCATCGTCAGGCACGATTTCCACTTGCAAAAATCAGGAGTGAACCGGCCGGGTGTTGAACCCGGTTCGCCTTGGTGGGAGGCGAGCAGTCTAACCGCTCAGCCACCACGGTCTCTTGTATGACAGAGTTTACACAAGTGCCTTCACAACACGAAGTTTCAGATTTAAATTCCGGGTAAGTCATTGAAGCGTGTGTCATTACTCCATACGTAGATTTCCGTTATTGCTGCGCGTAAATCTTCCTCCTTTTAACTAGTAAAAAAAAATCCGTGAAATTACGCAAAATAATGGCATTTCTTCGTCAATACAGGTTCTGACGGCAGAGGCGACGAACACGTTGTGTTTAGTTTCGACGACGTTCATGGCTAACGGAGAAGTTCTCGTATTTTATTTTCTAAAAGGATAAGTTGCGTGTTTCGTTATTACGTGTACTGTTTCCGTAAAGATCTCCAATAAACTAAAGGAATTTTTNTTGAACCTGGTTCGCCTTGTGAGAGGCGAGCAGTAACTGCTCAGCCATTGCGGCCCTCGGATAACCAAGGATTCGTTGGGATGAGTCTGAGAAGAAATTGACTATAGTCTAGACATTTGCAGTGTCAACCAGGGAGCACATATCCAACACGTTTAATGTCCACATGAACCATATGCACAACAACAGCGCCTCTAGTGGCGAGTACGTGAACTACACTGACAGACATGTAACTTATAAACAACAAACTTACGTAGGTAGTCTATCAATGCATATCAATGAGGATTGTGTATGTTAGTTCGATAAACAATAAATCAGCTTTACTTTTGCACCATCCTTATTGAATAATCCGGTAAAGTGATTTCACATGCATTACCTACGTACTGTATTTGCTACGGCCACCTTACGGCTGTTTACAGTGGTTGGCCGCAGTAAGTTAAATACCTACTGAATAGACCAATGAATGGTACTGGTATCTTTTTTGTAAGTATGCAAAGCATACTGTTGACTGACAACAAGTTGTCTACTGCGAACGATATTTGGACGTCAGGACCACAGGGAATGCCAGGTCATGCTCTGAAGTGCCCTAAGATGAGTTTCTTGTCAGTTCAAGAATAAACCAGTTGGCTGGTACCCTAGGGATACATCTGAGAAAACCCTTCACTAACACATACCTTAACATCCTCTCTCCCATCAATCAAGTCACTGCTATCTANGGATACATCTGAGAAAACCCTTCACTAACACATACCTTAACATCCTCTCTCCCATCAATCAAGTCACTGCTATCTACCTTAACATCACAACTTCCTGCCAACCAATAATTACTTATTTCCCTGACGTCAACTGGTTATGGCGAAACACTGTAGGTATCATCTATGTTCACTTTGTGTAAATTAGTTAATACAAAGGTACGGTTACTCTGAGGCATGTTTACAGCGAATTGAAGTTCCAAAAACGCCCGATTTAAACTTAACAAAATGCGTTAACATAAAACAGTTCAAGNAAACGCCCGATTTAAACTTAACAAAATGCGTTAACATAAAACAGTTCAAGTTTTTTTTTGGTGTTTTTACTTACCCTTGTCAACCCATGTTCATACTGCACGGTATTCGGAATATGCTGATGATGAAGTCTTCTGGCATCGATTGCCTGCTTCAGATCGTCATTTAGCCACAGATGTCTAGCACATACCTGTAAGAAGAATTGCTTGTCAGAGATTATGGAAACAAACAAAAAAACTTAACTTACGACTGTCTGGTGTCTTTATTAAGGAGAATCCCTAGTGCACACTATTAAACGCCTCAAGGTCACATTTAGCCGCACGGAAACATTGTGAGGGTGATGGAAAATAACATTAACAATTTTCGTGCGTATTATGTTAAAAGACTTTGGGGTTTTAAATAAATATGTTCAGAAAAGATACACCATTGTCGCTATATAGTTTAAAATACTGGTTTACAGTAGATTAAATGACATCAACAGAGGGCTTATTACAGCGATTTCTGCTGACTCACACTTTTCAACGACCACATTTACGATTTAATAACAAAATTTATGAATAGGCAACCAATTATTGACTAATTTCTGTCACTGGGTAAAAAATATTCACATTAAAATATTTCATAGTTTCTTTTTAATTAGGGTAGGCGCAGCTGCGTACAATGACACACACATGACAACTTAGGAAGCTGATGGCAATGTTATTATGAGACACCTTTTCTGTGTTCTTTTTTAAAAATAAAACTGATTATATTTGATGAGGAAAATAGGACTGTTGCAACCACGCAGAACAACCTTTCATGTGCGTAATTCGTTATGAGATCGTAGAGTTTCAAATCGAGAAACATTGGAACATTTCGGTATGTGACTAAGCAAAGCCCAGAGTTTTATTTTCAGACACACCACAGTCCACGAACTATAGGGAGTACCCTGCACTAACATTAATAAGCAAGGCCTTATTGGCTTTGATAACAAAACTCTCTCAGTTGTGTTGACGTTTGACACGGGAGTGCAGGAAAGTAGTTAGATTTGGCCGATCGGAGAACACAAGCTGCAGGCTGAGGAGCGAAGAAGCTGTCAGCCATCTTGGATGATGTCATATGCATGATTGCCTTCTTGTGTGTCCTTGACCTTGACCCTTGTCTGCTATCTTGTTTCCGCACGCCATCTTGTTTCTACTAACTATTTTGTTTCTGATCACCATCTTGTTTCCTTATTAGTCACTTCTAATCTACTACCATCTTGTTTCCAGCTGCCTGAGCTATCCTTTATAAAGGAAGATATAAATAAACCCACCATGGCAAAAACAGACACATTTAATGCTTCTTCCAGTATCGGGAGAGATGTTGCAGAAATTAATAAACTTAAAACTATTAGTATTTTTGGGAGCGATAGAGGGATAACATCACAATCAATATGAATTTAGAAAAGGAAAGGAAAGGCGGAAAGAACAAGCTGTGCTTGACGTTAATAAAATAAGGATAACAAGAGACACTTATGTTCTAGGAATATTCACAGACATTAGTGGAGCATTCGACAATGCATGGCAGCCGGTGGTACTTCGGCAGCTCAAACAAAAGGAGTTAAATAACCCGCATGGTTTTAAAAACTTGTTCTTTTAAGAAAGAAGTTTCTACGAAGTAAACAAAGTTAGCGTAAATAAATGAATGACGATAGTGTGTCCATGGGGGTCTGCCTTAAAACATCTCCAGTGAAACATCCTGTCAGATATTACTGAGAATAAATTTACCAGAAGAGTGTGATATCTTTACTTATGTAGATGGTACACATAGTGACACCAGCGCCGACCGGAACAGAAGAGATCTTGAAGAAAGTTGAAGTGTGGGGAAAAGAAGTGAAGCTGAATTTCTCAGTGGAGAAAACCAACTTAATGCTTATGGAAGGAAGCCTGCAGAGAGTTCCAGTAATAATATTAAAGAAAAAGCTTGTACAAGTATGAAAGAAGATAAAATACCTAGAAGTGATACTAGTTAAGTACACTTCATTTCTAAGAACATATAAACTATCTTATGGAGAAGACAGTAAGCCTATTCACCAAGAATAGAGCAATATCAACAGCATAATGGGGCCTGGGATTCAAGATCATGAACAACTTTATAAAAGCATATACCTCGAAATTGCATTGTATGGAGCTGCGGTCTCTTACCCCAATGCCAGACTATGGTCAACACAAAGACTATTATTTAAGACTCAAAGAGTAGTGTTATGGACTATCACTAAGGTATGCCGAACAACTTGTAACAAAGCAATATAAGTTATGGCACGAGCAATTACTCTGGACATTTTAATATAAGAGAGATGCTCGCTACTCGAAGAAACAAACGGGAGAACAGCATTTACATTAAAGAAGAGAGAGAATATTCCCTTCGAATCTGGCAGGAGAGATGGGACAAATATGAGAAGGGTAGAATTACTGATCACATATTTCCGGATATCAAGGAACGAATGGGCCATAAATGGATTACGAGAGATTATTATTTAAGTTAGATTGTATATGGACATAGTAATTTATAAGGAAAGCTTTATGGATTTAATCTCAGGGACTCTCGTCTTCATCCAATCTGTGTAATGAATGACACTCTTCAGCATGTGACTCTCTGTATGTTCAAATATTGAATATATCAGAAGTGAGATATGCCATAAAATTCAAGTAGAAGATTTAGACTTTAGGATAATTATGTCTTAAAGGGAATCTTAAAAAATTCTAGGAGAATTTGCAAGGAAAATGATTACCGGGTTAGAGAATGTGACACCTGGAAAGAGTTAAATCCTCTTGAAAATGAGTATCCTCCATAAAGGTTACCTACCCTTAACATAACTGTAAAACAGCTATAAAAACCCTTTGAAGTGGGAGCGAACCCATTTCACGGAAGATAAATTGCAAAACCCCGCAATAAAATCTTTGTATTGGAAAAGCATGTACTACACAGTCTGGGGGCTATTCCATACAAAGAAAGAAGAACTTAGAAAGCGAACATCAGTAGGCAACTGATGAGCTAAGGGGCCTTCATGCCCCGCCACTCTGAAGCTAAGGAAAGTAAATATGACGGAGACTTGATAATGAAACAGGAAAAGTGAAAAAATACATAGCAATTGTCAAGAGGGAGATTTTTGGACATTCGCCATTGCGATGCAGATGTCTGTAATAAAAAAATAGGACTAAAGAAAAAAAAAACTTAAATGGGACAAGTAACATATCGACAAGAAAATAAACATATGCACACAACACTGGAACACTCGCACTTGTGTTCTCGGGCCCTGTGTGTCGCTGCCTGAAGACGGGAACAGATAGCAGTTCCCGAAATGTCGCATTCTGTCGGTTTTGGAAAAAACAATTGTGTTTGTGCAAGTGTCTTCGTTGTGTTTGTTTTATTTGTGTAAGTAGATAACTAGCCTGTGTCAACTTTGGTGTGTTGTCCGTTGGTTGTATATAGTTTTTTCGTATACATATATAGTATATTAGTTTTCCGCATTTAACTTGCTTTCCTGTTTTATTTTACTCGATTCCTTCATGGAATTTTCTGGCTTTGTGCACATACATTCTTGACTACAGCATACCTGGTTTGCATTCTGTCGTGCCTGGCAAAACTGCTGTGTTTGAGTGCGTTTCTTTGTTGTGTTGTCTCATTTTGTTCCTACTTATTTTGTCAGTGCTGTCCTAACATTTTCAAGCAGGTTTATAGCCTGTGTTGTTTTCTATGTATCATCAGTTGGTTGTGTATATATACATATATATTTTTCGTAATTAGTTGCTGTTCTGTTTTTTGACTATTCCCTCTTGGAATTTTCCAGTGCGCGCGTGTGTGTGTATACATATATTCTTGTTCATAGGTTACTTGTCTTATTTAAGTATTTTCTTCGTGCTTAGTCCTGTTTTTCCATGAGAGATATCGGCACAGCAATGGCGAATTTCCAAAAATTTCTATCTAGTCGTTCACCCCCCTTGCACTATTCATTCAAAGATCACAGCAATTGTCAAGTCGAGCAATAAAGGGAAGTGAACTAGGAAGTAATGCAGACCATGGAAATATATATGTTACCTGAGACATGGCAACATGCAGGATCAAAGAACTGACTACGGGGTGAGGGAGATCGTAAAGATATCCAGAGGCCCCCTCCCCGCTGGATGTCGACACTGAGGGAACAAGTCGAAAAGTAGAAATAAAATACAGTAGTCAAGTAGTTGGTGCCACTTTAACAAGGAATATAATCGTGATAGTTGATCGGGGAAGTATGGAGAAATGAGTGGAAGGCAGGACAAACCGCACCTCTCACCACTCGGAAACTACCTGGAGGTAGGTTAGGGAGAAAAAAAGGAAATAAAGGGATGGAGGTCTGGCAATTCTCCAATTAGGTGATGGGAATGCAAAACAAAAGAAGAAAAAAATGACAGAGATGGCCTGTAACAAGACAAAATAAAGTTACATGATCCCAAGAGAATACCAAAAGTCAAATTAAATCGATAGGGGAGCAAAGAGAAGTAATAACGAAAAGTAAAGGGTAATACATATCCCTGCATTACCATAACAGGGCACATGCGCCGGGGTGACAAGAAAGTGGGACTGATCTTNATATCCCTGCATTACCATAACAGGGCACATGCGCCGGGGTGACAAGAAAGTGGGACTGATCTTCGGCTGGAACTATCTTCCAGAATCTTGCGTCATACTGCACGAACGATGGGCGTATTGGTTTGGAGAACAATCGGGTATCAAAAGCGATCTCGTTTACTAAGAATTGTGGGCAATCTCGACAGCAACTGCTGCATCAGGTACGTGGTGGAGACTGAAGTCAAGCCCTTCCTTCAGCACACTCCTGAATTGGCAGAAATATNAACTGCTGCATCAGGTACGTGGTGGAGACTGAAGTCAAGCCCTTCCTTCAGCACACTCCTGAATTGGCAGAAATATTTTGTTTCAGATACCACACAAAATTTATGTTAAGAGTATTTGCTTATACCGAACAATATTTTATTCACTGAATTAATATGCTCTTGCTCCAAACATCTGCATTTGTTCCCGTGTACCAAATATAGCATTTAAAAATTATTTGTTGAATCGAAAATTTGTTTGGTTGTTTTGACGTCATCAACAAGTATTTATTACATAAAACCATTTTACAAGTACGTTAAAGTAATCGGTTTGGTTACGGTAAACATTTTAAATATCAAGGGTAAAAATAAATTAATACTTCGTTTGAGTGAATAAAACTTTGGTTCACTGGAACATTCTGTTGTGTTTAGCATTACGAAATTTGTGGCGGCCACAAAATTAGATTGGTCCAGCACAAGCATTAATTTGGCTAGCTGTAAGAGTAACAGCGACATTCGATTCCCTTCGTTCGGATTTACAGCTCGAGAGTTTGTTTATAAATTCTGTATTAATTACGACTGTAACAGTACTTTTAATGAAGTTATTGATGATTTATAATCCCAAGGTAACAATTTCAACGGAGAACAAAAATTAAATGTTTACACGTTGAAAATATTTGGCATAAACGTCTTGCATTACACAGTATATTAAAAAGTTAGATATATCGTAATATCTTTACAACATCCACTGTGATTGAGATCGCTAATGTGCATCATTCTGGTGCATCTGTTCCAGGCTCGGATATCGGTCCTACTCGAATTATTTTAAATCAACCGAAACTACAATATACGTACAGACATACAAATCTTCTGCTGCACCAACCAAACGTTGCACGTTTGGGGCAACAAGTTGATCGACCACATGCTGCTAGAAATGTCCAGGCAGTCTTCGAAGCAAAGTAGATACTGCTGCTTCCCTGGCCTGCACGTTAGCCAGATACGTCACCTATTAAACATGCCTGGTATATGGTCACTAAGCAACTAGTCCGTCCTTCACATTTAGCAGCCAGTGCTGATGAACAGTGGACGCGGGCAGAAGCAGCCCGGCAAGCGATTCCCGAGGGACACATCCACGGCCTGTTTGATTTGACGTGACGGCGCGTAACAGGTCATATTGCAGATTGTGGAAGTTCTACAACAACCTGAAGTTTTTACAAGCAAATGTTGTTGCACTGCTTTGAAACTGTAGTAACTTGTAATACTATTAGTAATTTGTATAATAAACGTTCTTGCTTCCTATGGTTACTTTATGGTGTTGCATTTCTCACAAATATTTGTGTATATTTAAAATTCAAATATTTGTAAAGTTAGGAAAATTAATCTCACCATGACTGTTTAAAGATTCGCCAGAACAATATTCATAACATTTGTTTGCGTGTATATATATATATATATTTTTTTTTTTTACTAATGGCGAGGCTAGTTCGGAAGAGTTTTCAGCCACGCGAGGCAAAGTTTTAGCAGTTTTCGTTTTCTTCCAGTGTAGGCATCGGGGAGTAAACGTCAATAACCGGCTTGACGCACTGCAGTCAGTCCTATACCGTGTCCTCTCAAAATGCGTACCCTTTTACACACTCCTCGGCTATAACAGGCGTATACTGTAGGGAGTGCAACAGGCGTTCGTGAAAAGACAAGCATTGCGATTCCCCATCTTATCTGAAATCATGGCAAATAACTGCCCGAGAAGGATATGGCACCTGGCGAGGCAGTCGACCTCTTAGAAGACGCTGTCTCACAGGTGCTCCAAGGGTGGCCAAAGCAGCCACACAGCAGCAGCCATCAGGAATATTACATGAGAAATTCTGCTGCCAAATTAAGTTATCAATCTGACTGCAGAATCAGTAACTGAAATGGTGTCTGAAGGTAATCGACGCACTAGAAAAATGCACCCAATTCAGCGCAGACGCACACAAAGACCCGACACAGAAAAACTCAGGCTCTCGTAAGGATATGCACGGTTGGGAGGCAAATCTGAAGGCGCAGCAAGATGAACTGGAACAATACCAGAGAAGAGTTAATCTGCAGATATTCGCCGTGGAAGAGCAGGCAGCAGAAAAAAATAAACAAACTAAATATCTTTGCGCATAGAAAAACGAATCGGTGCACCGCTAAAACTTGAAGATATCAATAGGAGCTACAGAAAGGGGCCGAAATACAGTAACGTAACGAGGCCAATTATATTAAAATTTGTCAGCTATAAAAAGAGAAGTGGGCTGTTCCACAAGAAAAAAAAAATCTTTAAAGGCACCGGAATCACCATCCGCGAACGCGTTACCACTAGGCGCCTGCAAATTCTACAAGAGGCGAATCGCAGATTCCAGGCGAAGAAGGTATGGACAACTGATGGTGACATCATGGTCCAGAATGGCGACAGTACGCGACGTTATCTGCATGCACGAGCTCCCCAACTCCCAGAGATAAAGACGTCGGAAAGCNCCAGAATGGCGACAGTACGCGACGTTATCTGCATGCACGAGCTCCCCAACTCCCAGAGATAAAGACGTCGGAAAGCATCACGACCTGCAAGTCAACCGCTAAAGTAGATTTTAAGAATTCCCAACCTAGCACTACAATTCTTTAAATCCCACCTAAATAATGAAAAAATATTAGGTGTTTAAGTGTGAAAGACTCTTTAAAATTGGCCTTAGTATTCGGCTCACATATTTTATATCATCAGACACTGATGTATTTAGTAATAAATTAAGCATGTGTTTCATTTTCCCCCCAAGATGTAATAACTTTACTTCAGAGATTTATTTATTAGTGTTATTTTGAATTTGGATAAGTCACACTACACTTAAATATATTAGCGTATATTTGATTCGAAATGTTATTGAGGTATATTTTAAGCTACGGCGTTTCACTTCAACCATGCTACTTTTGTTGTGAAACTGGCTATATTATGAGACTTATCCAGAAACGTGTAGAGTATCGGGAGAAAAATTTAACTTGTGCTCGACCGCCATTCCGGCAACGAGCTTTGATCAAATAACGAGAACATATGAACTAGCTTGGTCAGCTGGATGTTAACATAAGTTTTTATAAATGCATATTTAATATTTGAAATGCTTCGCAGGGCACAGGCTAAAACCATGTTTATGTAACTGCTATTTCACTTATTTTTATCTACCTCATGGAATATCACAGACATAGTGAAGCCCCTGTATTAAACCCCCTGATTTTACACTTTCCTGCCTTTTACACACACTTTTTTTGGTCCCAATGTCGGATTTTACAGCACAAGTTTCCCTAGTTACTTTTTCCTGCATTTTGCTACTTTTTTTTTCCCAGTCCCTTGAAAAGTGTAAAATAGAGGTTTTACTGTGTATTCAATTAAACACACAGTTTCAGAACATCTGCCAAATGTCACATGCACAAATACAGTCACTTGTCAACTCCGTAATTGTTGAATGAAATATAATCAAAAAACAAAAAACGGTAAAGCCGTGTTAGCCAATACATTTCGCTAAACTGTTTATACAAAAACAGCTGGTGGTGTCTATGATTCACTGCTAGAATGCGCCTGTTCATGACATCTATCTATCTATACATATTATGAAACTCAACCCAAGGCTACTAGTGCCACCCCTGTGCTTTTCAAAGTGGGCTCCGCCACCCGTATCCCTATGGGAACCAGTTTCCTCGTGGCTGNGTAAGGAGTATCTGCCGTGTGGCTTGGGCCGATAGTTAGTACCTAGGCCCGACCACTTGGCATTCAGGCCGATGGGGCCCAATACAGGAATTTCCTGTGTGAAGAAATTCCCATGTATGGTAATGGTCAGAGCTCGATGACGGTTCCTCCAACTGTGCTGCTGGTGGTGGTAGCGACGGCTTGGAGACTGCGATGACAGCAGGAGAATCTATGATCAAGATTGTGCAGAGCGTTGGTGGAGCGGTCGGGTCACTGAAAACCCACAAGTGCCATGGTAAATAAGTGGGAGCACGGGCTGATCGGGCTGGCCCCACCAGAGGTTCTCTCTGGTGTTCCGATCACTAGAGGTTGGACTCGTGCTGGCAGTGGTTAACTCCGTATGCTGGAGGAGGTCTGGAGAGATTTCCCCTCTCAAAGAAGGACCGGGCGGTGAGCGGCAACCTGCTCCGGTTGTGTCCTGGAGAGACACTAGGGGTCCGGGTAGCGCCCCGGGCAGACCACGCGCTTGGTTTCTGAGGGCGAGGGTCTCAGGCCTTGTAGAAGGGTGTTTTCGGCCGTACTTGTGTATCAAGTCGGGGTTTTAGATTTAGTTACCTCAGGTGCATGGCTGGGACAGATGCGATGAGAGAGCGTGATCCCTCTTCCCTGCCGGGTGGGCGGACGAAGCGCGGGATGGCTCATGGCTAAGGGCGCTGCGTTAAAATATAAAAGTATGGTGGCCGAGAGGCTACTGTATTTGCATCACATATGTCTCTCGGTCGGTCTGTCTGTCTGTTAGTGCGCTTATCACTCGAGAACACTTATGCGATTTACGTGTTTTTTTTGTTAATTTGTAGCTATGTTCTATGGCCAGGTTTTAGTGTATATATTGTTACGTAAAGTAACATAAGGAATAAGCAGTGACGATAATAGTTAATCAAGTAGGAAAAAAGTTTGCCACCAGCGCGCTTTCTTGCAATACGCTGTCTAAACCGTTAAAGATGGAACAATATCATGCAGTAAAGAATTGTGTAGAATAAAAAGACCTAAAAAAAACTCCGCGGTAGCATATATCTATATATAACAGGGAAATACTAATAAGCGTTACTAATAAGCGTTTTTATCATTTAANACTCCGCGGTAGCATATATCTATATATAACAGGGAAATACTAATAAGCGTTACTAATAAGCGTTTTTATCATTTAATTTCTCAATAAATAAATACGTAAAATTCAAACTATTGTTTCCCCCATTAAAAACATGATATTTATCTAAGAAAAAAAAGTCATTGGAACTGTTTAACGAAAAAAAACCTAAACAACAATTTTGTAGTCCACGCGAGAGGAGGCGTGGGCACACCTAGTTGGAATATATGATAAAAAGTGTGTTCACCCTCAGGAGAATACATTGAG
>NQII01015286.1:4622-27317 GCA_002778355.1 Clitarchus hookeri | reverse complement strand
CGGTTGTATGTCGTCGACTGTGAAACACACGTAGCACCAGGCGAGGTGTTTTACGTGCACAAGGGGCGACTCCTTGATTATCTAGATGTTTACTTGAAGTCTGTGTGTCTTGGAGTTCTTGTGTAGTACATTAACAGTTCTGTATTCATTGCTCGTGTGCTGCAGTATATCACATTGTACTAGCAGAGTAAGGGTAATGAGAGAGAGTGGTGGTTGGGCAGGTATAGTGGTGCGTGGAGAGGAAAGGGGTAATAGTGCGTGCCTGTTTTCGTTAAGNCAGGTATAGTGGTGCGTGGAGAGGAAAGGGGTAATAGTGCGTGCCGGTTTTCGTTAAGAAGTATCAAGTACAATAATTTATTCTCGAAACGCTGATATTTCAAATGTATGTATTAATATTATATTTAATGTTGTTTTCTCTTTTAAACTCATTGTAGGCAGAGCTCATAAGCGCACCGCCCCCAAGGCCAAAATTATGTAATTATGAACTGAAATACATGGAAATTGTTTATTATATGAACAGCGTTATTGAAAAATCTGATTAATAAGAATAACCAGTCCAATTTACAAACAATTTGATGAAAGCAAGAATTTCCCCCTGAACAGATACTTAAAAATAATTTTCAATTTATTATTACTTAGCATTTTTGTGTATTGCTCTTTGGAATACTCCGCTCTGAGATTTTTTTAAATTTAAAGGCGATTTAAATAAGCGCAAATAAAGGCAATGTGGGTTAAATATTGTTCTTTATATTCATAATTTTTTCAGCTACATCTGCATGCCAGAGAGTCAACACGAATTTTTCACAAAGAAATGTTATCGAAACTAATGCTTCCATCATATTAATAAATATTAACATATTAATACAGTATATATTTTACGGAAAATTTAATGTCAAACATTTTTATTATTTAAATGGAATAAAAAATGAATTTTTGTTCATCACCACTGAAAATAAGTTATTAAAGATTATATATACTCTATATATACATATGTTAATAATCAATAAACAATATCAAATAATAACGAATTGGATATAAAGTGTTTTCAAAAGGAAAGTTAATTTACGACTTATAAGGCGCTGCTAATTATTATAATGTAAAATTATGTCAACTAGGTGACATAAATCTCGGTTGTTCCGGTACTTAAGGTGAACCAGAAATCGCTGTCAAGGAATGCCACTCGCTTAATTCAAACCGTTTGCTATTTAAAGACTTCATGACACTTTTACCTTCCGTCACAGTGGAATGAGTGGAGTACAGTGATGAGACTTTTTCGCAGATAAACTCGAGAATTTGCATGCTGCGACTATTTTCACCAGTATATTATTTATCCTCTTTCATCCTAATTTGTGACATTCAATACCAATTACATACCATAACAAAGTTTTATAAGGGCGTAACTTTATGGGATTGTGGCAGCATATCTTAATTTATATTTACTCTCAAGTTTTATATAATTGATTAACAATATTTACCCTGTAATGAAAGACCACCAACTGGCTAAAGTTATTGTATTATAATTTTTCAATTGTTATGAATACAATTTTTATAATTAACTGTATTCATACCACTGCTGTTATTTCCCATTTAATGTATTCTTTGTCAAATCCTCAATCAAATCTCTCCTCACAATAGTTATTTACTAATATTTCATGTGGTGCCATCATTTACTGTTAGCGATTTCTGTTAACTCGACTGCGTTATTTCTATGTGACAAAAAACGTCGTTTCTTTATTCATTCTCGAATGTTGCCCTTATATGTTCAACTTAAATGTGGATAATAAATTATTCCCAACATTTATGTCTATTGAATGTCAACTTTCCGTGTCCTAACACCACGCCAATTTTACAAACTGTTATCATTTTCACATGTAGGATTAGATTATGGTAGCATTTAGGCTGTTTCGCCTCTAGACTAGGGTCGTATAAAACAATTTCAGTAAGATTTGTTAAAAAAAAAATTTATTAAGTTCAATTTAAATGATTTTTACACTAATTTGCTGGACTAATTGCTTCTCCTCATGTTCTCAACTGTCCACCCTTCAAAATATTTTATTTACCATACAAGAAAGCTTAATTACAGGATACCGAATCGAAATAATTATTTCTTCTGTGACAAAAGAGTCGAGCTTGAAACAAAGTGTTTGAATGTGTGTTTACTGAGAATGTTACTGTGTCTTGAAAAAACCACTTTCGATATCAAATTTGTTAAAGAAATTAAAAACATGGTATATCAATGTTTTATTTGGCAAACTGGAAAAAGCAGTATGTAACCAAAATTCGAACGTTTATTGGAACTACGGTAAAAGAAGCGAGTATTACTTGTTTGCCAAATTTGGAAGGAATTGTTTGTTGTTTCCCGAGATGAGACAAAATTTCACTTATTCATATGGCCTTATCTTACAAAATGGGGGAAGAATAATAATCTGTGTAGGCAAATTTTATTGCTGCAATAGATATTTCAAACATACAAAATTACTTTGAAATTTGTTACATGGTTTCGTAGATATAGCATTGTATTCTAAATTGCTTTATTAGTAGAAACAGGTCCACAGAAACATGTTAATTTACATAACCTACCAAAGTATTCATTTAATGACATAATCGGTAGGAATTAGTTTACTGTTTTCCGAGATATACCATTAAAAAATAATTTTCATGTTGCACTATCTTCCACAATGGCCGGTTTATAGCATTATCACTATTCAATATTTACATCATGCATTGCCAATTTACCAGATTTGGTTTAAACCGCATAATTTATTCCCGAGATAAGACATAAGAGCTTAATATTTTCATTTTGCTTGGTCTTACCAAATGACAGAAAAAAATATTATAGATTTTTTAAATTTATTGCTTACACCATGCACTTACAATATATGATTTTTTTAATTCAGCTAAATAATGTTTCCCGAGATATAATGGAAACAATTGATGTGTTTTCAATTTGCATTATATTACAAAATGGCGGAATAATACTATTCTAACTTTAATGCTCATTCAATGCCCATGTAATGCAATGTTAATATAAAAAATTTGTTTTAAATTTTATAATAATTCCCAAGTTATAATATAAGAGTTCAATATTCTTTAAATTAATGTTCATGCTATCCAACGGCGACTGCCAGAACTACCAATAGATTGTTATGTACAAACCCACTAACAAGGCGCGGGTTCTCTGTAACTGGTTTTGCACTGTCCGGAGTTTCTGTAAGGGGGGGGAGGGGGTTTCTCAATCTCAAACTTTTTCTCCCCCCCCCCTTTCCCCGGTGTAAACAATTGAATGATTGGCAGCCAACCTGGCTGGCATCACAGACCTTGTTCCACCATGCCGGAAGAGTAGACAAGTTGGGAGGATGTGCAAGAGTATTCGAATAATCGTTTTTTGACGGTGCAATGTGGCATTCGGAGAAACTACTGGACCAGAGACGCCATCACTATAAATATCTCAAACAGTTTGTGATAGTCATCTGGCTGTAGTGCGGTGGACGGAGGAGAGGACGCGACACACTACAACTACTGTGCATGGCGTCGCTCAGAGATCTCTAGAACATTGCGGACTGTTGAATTCTGGACTGAATAAGGGTGGCACTGTGTACGTGTGTTATGGACTTTAATATAGTTAATATTGGAACTTTAAATATGGATACGTAAATTGTTAAATATTTCAAAAGATTTTGGCAAATTATTTATTGGGACCGATTTTAGTTATTTGATTGCATTAATTTCTTGAGGTGATTGTGAATTATATTGATTATATTGATTAAATGTAAATTTAAGTGATAGCCATTTATTTAAAGATACTAAGATGAGAATATTTTATTGTTTCTAATGTTTTTAAATAAATTAGAAATTTTTATTGACCTTATTTAATTAATACCTCGATCACTTAAAGAACCAGGCTAATCCAAATGAATTTGAGAAATTGTAACACTGGTGTCATAAGTGGGAAGAAGGCATTTTATTTTTAAACATTTGTTGTTATCGAGAATACAGTAGTGTACTAACTGGTAGGATAATTTAGTAAATATTGTATTTGTTGTATAAAAAGGCAAATGAATTATTAAGACAATTGTGAATACTAGCTACGAAAATGTCGGCAGATATTGAAGCACTCCCTCCTTTAATGAAGGATAAGGTACCAGAAATGATAGTGTTAATAGTTAGGTAATTAGTCAGATTATTGGTGTTAGTAAACTGGTAGACAATAAAATACATAACTAGAACGAAAATGTGGACAAGATAATATATAGTGGAAAGGAAAATGTGGAAAGTTACATTGTAAACTAAAATGCGGCTAGAAAAATAGACAACATGAACGAAAACTGTTGGTAATAGATAGAAAATGTGGAGCGAAATATAGAAGGTATTACTGAATAATCGAAAATAAAATACATTTTACTGACAAGGAAATTGAAAGTATTTACGAGACAGTGGATAATGTTCAGCCGGAAATAAAACAATAAGTAAGCACCGTCTGAGGAATGCACGAATTCTTACAGAAGCAGGGAAGAAGACATAAAGCAGCTGTACTGAGAATTCTGCAGTTTCTGCAAGAACTACATCGACTGGAATACTCCACACTGGTGTCGCCTATGGAGCTGCGGTTCGGATACCGATATGTGTGAAATGGCCACAATGCGCAAATGCGAATCCGCACCAAGCGACCAGGGTAACCACTGCAGGAGGTGTAGCTGGATATCGTGCGGCTGTCCCAACTGTCTCAAGAGGGCTGCCCTTAGTGGATACGCGATTTCATGACAGTCGGATTCTTCGTCGATGCTATCGCTGATACCACAGTGCGGCAAACTGACGCCTGGCTGCGCTTCGCATCATGCAGCATGACCTGGCTTAAGCAATAAAAGGCGGAGTCAGAGAAACTGCATCAGAGACCCGATGTAAAACGACGAAGAAACGGACGATAGCATCAAGAGACGACCTTGATGGACATCGCTTCCAGAGTCCGTTCATCATATATTCGAATTCCACCATTCAAACGATCTTTATGTTGCGCATATGGACAGCTGTCGGAAAAACTGATTGTCCTCTACCAAATTATCTGGAGGAACTACCAACAAGAATAAGAGAAAACCTTGACTGAAGGCAAGAGAAGGTTGACTCAGAATTACTACAGAGAATTAGATGGCTTTCTCCTGTGAGCCAAATAATGTGGCAGAACTAATGTTTTGTGCCATTATATCGTTACAGGGGATGCCACACTCATAAAGCAGCCACCATTGCAACTACCGCTAGCTTCACATGAAATAGTTGATGTCATCTGAATGTAATGAAGTAATTAGATGCGATAGGTACATCAGTCTTTCCATGGCCTTCTCCCATTATGCTTGTTAAAAATAAAGATAACAATATGGATTTTGTGTGAGTTGCATACAAATTGATAATGTAGCCAAGAAAAATTCTTGTACACTACTTAAGATATATAACACACTGAACATCTTAGCTGGTTCGCAGGTTTTTCCTACTTTATATATGAAGAGCAATTACTGACAATGCGAAGTGGCCCCTGAAGACCAAGAGAAGTCTGATTCTTAGTGTTGAAGATAAAGAGGTATGTGAGAATTCAAGTTTATGCACTTTTTGCTATGCAAAGCCCCTGCCACATTTGAACGAATAATTTAAAAGTCTTGACCTTAGACATTTTCCAGGTGTACCTAGGTAACATTTTGGTCACAGGAAGTATATCTGAAGAGCACCTTATACCCCTAGAATATGCATTCCAGAAAAAAGCTACAGCCAACCTGAAATTGGTTCCTGAGTATTGCCACATTTCGAATATAAAATTAATTTCTTGGGCCATGTTGTGTCTTTCCGTAGAATGTAATCTGTCCCTGAGAAGACCAGAACCATTAGGGATTGGCTCCACCAACCAACAAAACTATCGTTCAAAGTTTCCTGGGATTATGAGCTTACTACTGTCGATTTATGCCTGTGTGCACCTTGATCTCTACAAATATGCATTAACTGACTGGGGGGAAAATGAAATTGCATTGCATCCCTGAGTGAGAAGTTATATGTAATAGGCTAATGGAAATTCAGGTGTCTTCAACAGAGCTGGACGCCTCGAGTCGTGGGTTTGGATTCATTCTGGATAATGATGGAAATGATGTAGGCATCAGGGCGAAAATATCTCAGATTAAGGATGGAAATGAGAGAACATTGGATCATTTTAGTAAGTTACTACCAAACCCCGAGAGAAATTACTAAGTATCATATAGAGCTTGTGGCTGTGGAGAAGGCATTTGTACATTTTCACTCATACCTTTTTGGCAGATACTTCGTCCTAAGATTTGATTATACTTCATGAAGCTGTTTATATTTTTTTTTAAGAATCCCGAAAATCAAACAGCCCAGTGCAATAAGAAATTGCAAGAATACGACTTTGGATTACGTTATAGGTATAAACGCATTTACAGTATTGAAAATTATCTTTCCAGGAGACCAGAAGAAAAATAAGGTGCATTGTGAAAGTCAAGATGTACAAGAATTCAACGGTCTATATCTTGAGATGGGTCACCCACTTGGGACGAAATGATGAGCTAACACACCCTGCATCCAATATTGGAGTGTAAACATAACAGGTGTCTACTATGAATGAAGGATATATCCAGTCTAGGTCCTACAGCCACAGTCTTCTGTTCACTCTATATTATCCCTGCACTGGAAACTTGTGTGGAACTCGGAAAGTAATGATAGGAAGCATGCCCAATTACAGTTAATACTACCAGAAGTGCTAAGCGAACTACATAACAAAGCAGCACGTGGTGACTTCGGTTTAATAAAGACCCTCGACAGAGTACGACTGAGAATCTATTGGCTGCATTGGCAGGACGATGTTAAGAAGTGGTGTCGTCTATGTAATGCCTGTGCCATGAGCAAGAGACCATGGTTTAAGGGAACAGTTCCCCTTCAGATATATAATGCTGGGCCTTATTCAAAAGGTTGCAGCTCACATTTACAGTTCATATCCAGTAATTGGTAGGGGTAATCAGTACCTTCTGGAAGAACAAGTCTACTTCACAAAGTGGTTCGAGGTGATACCAGTTCCCCATCGAGCAGACATGGTATCTGATGAATTTGTAGAGCATATTTTCTCCAGGTTTCAAGTAGTCCTCGAGCTCCATTCTGATCAGCAGGAAATTTTGAAGAAACTCTTTTCCAATAGGCAACAAGAGTATTCCGAAAGAAGAAAACTCAAACAACAGTATTGCACCATAAGTCGAATGAAATGGTCAAGAGGCTATATCATATCCTAGAAAAGTACCTGTCGAATCTCGTGCAAGACAACCAGAAGGATTCGGAATCCCATATTTATCCTAACATTTCGTTAAGCAAACTACGAGTCACCAAGGATAACCACTTCAAGTATGCTCTTTGGGAGGTTACCGTCTCCCTGGTGGCCTGATATTCGGACATCCAGCTGATGAATGATCAGCCACCCGAATATTTTTTGTAATGAACACCAAATGATCGACATCCACGAGTTTTTCCGGCCGCACCTTAAAATTAACAATAGCAAACAGAAAACTATGACATGACCGGAGAATGTTTGAAGTGGTTTTCCAAGAAAGTTATCTAATGTTGCTGTACGAACCCAAAATGAGAAAGGGATGTCGCCCGAATCTACAGAAATGGTAGAAAGGTCCACACATTATCCTGAAACATATCAATCTGTGTTCTATAGGATTATTCTACAGGGCTCTCGGGCGAAGACAAAGGTGGTCCACATCGGCCGACTTATACAAGGCTTCGTGCACGAGCAGGTATACTAGCCACCATATGAGTTGCCATGGAACTGAAGGCAAGTGACATTTCTGTTAAGCCGATATTACATTATACCTGCTGCTATACGAACGAAATATATTTTATAACACGTAATATCATCTTCATAACGAGGAGTGTTAATTCATACAGCAAATTTAGTTTATATTCGTACATCGTGGGTATTTTATCCTCTTTACTAGCATTCCCCTACCACTTAACACTGTTAATTTTTGTGTGTGAATAAGAACCTAGCAGTATGTAGTGTATCATATTTTCAAAACCGCATTTCTTCTTATATTTAAAAGGGGTTTCATGAAGTTTTAAGTAGCTAAATTCTGTGAGAGGCATGAATGGTTTAAGCCGGCACTACACGTAACTCAATTACTGCTACTTTGTTATAACCATGGGTACAACAGAAGGCGTACAAGTTTATATAGCAGAAGAGAAGAAAGAACGCATCAGTTCATACCCACACATTACCAAAAGTGCTTACAGAAAATTGTAAATGGCAGGCAAAACCATTCGCAAGGGGCAAAGCAACAAACGCAATCAACTGTTATTTGTAGGCGCTTTCTGATGCATCCAAAATACTGAAGCTTGTTTCTTATTGTTTCCCCTGAAGACTGCATACAATATGTTTTTAAGTACGAGTAATATTGATGTATGGAAAATAATCTGAGTAACAGCACCGCCGATGTATGGAAAACATGGTACTGTATTCACATATGCAATTTAGAGCAAAAAAACTGGTATAGGCGTGAGTATGCAAATAACAGAGGTTTGGAACCAATCAGAGTAACGCGATGCGGTCGACAGCCTCTTATATAAGANGATCGACAGCCTCTTATATAAGACAACAAGCGTTTGGCAAAGTTTCTAGATCGGTTACTGCTGCTACAATGGCAGGTTATCTAGATTTTCATGAGTTTGTACATAATGTTATAGTCGGCGCACGAGAGATTGTACATAGCATCTCCGAGGTGAGGTAGCGATAAAATTTGGATTTTCGCGTACGACCATTTCACGAGTGTACCGTGAATATTGGGAATCCGGTAAAGCATTAAAACCTTAGACATCGCTGCGGCCGGAAAAAGTTCAGAACGAACAGGACAAACGATGACTGACGAGAAGAATCNCATTAGACATCGCTGCGTCCGGAAAAAGTTCAGAACGAACAGGACAAACGATGACTTACGAGAAGAATCATTAAACGTGACAGACGTGCAACCCTTTCTCAGATTGGGGCAGCTTTCAATGCTGGGACATCAATATTTGCCACCGTGCGAACTATTCAACTGACCATCATTGACATGCGATTTCGGAGCCGAAGGCCCACTCGTGTACCGTGATTGACTGCACGACGCAAAGCTTTGCGCCTCGCCTGGGCTGGTCAACACCACCATTGAACTTTTGATGACTGGAAAACGTTGCCTGGTCTGACGAGTCTCGTTTCCAATTGTATCGGGTGGATGGACGTGTATGGGAAAGTAGAAATCCTCATTAATCCGTGGACACTACATTTCAGCAGGGGACTGTTCAAGATGGTGGAGGCTCTGTCATGGCATGGACGTGTGTAGTTGGCGTGAAATGGGACCCTTGATACGTCTAGATACGACTCTGGCAGGTGACAGATACGTAAGCATCCTGTCCGATTACCTGCACCCATTCATGTCCATTGTGCATTCCGACGGACGTGGACAATTCCAGCAGGACAATGCGACAACCCACACGTCGAGAGTTGCTACCGAGTGTCTCCAGGAACACTCTTCTGACTTTAGACACTTCCATTGACCACCTAAATCACATGACATGAACATTGTTGAGCATATCTGGGATGCCTTGCAACGTGCTGTTCAGAAGAGATCTCCACTGCCTCGCACTTAACTGGTATAGGCGTGAGTATGCAAATAACAGAGGTATGGAACCAATCAGAGTAACGCGATACGGTCGACAGCCCTTATATAAGACAACAAGCGTCTGGCAAAGTTGCTAGATCCCAATGACGACGATGTTACCGTCCAATAGATCTTTTTCGTGAGTTTGTACGTAATGTTATAGTCGGCGCACGAGATATGGTACATAGGATCTCCGAGGTGAGGTAGCGATAAAATTTGGGTTTTCGCGTACGACCATTTCACGAGTGTACCNGATGGTACATAGGATCTCCGAGGTGAGGTAGCGATAAAATTTGGGTTTTCGCGTACGACCATTTCACGAGTGTACCGTGAATATTGGGAATCCGGTAAAGCATTACAACCTTAGACATCGCTGCGGCCGGAAAAAGTTCAGAACGAACAGGACAAACGATGACTGACGAGAAGAATCATTAAACGTGACAGACGTGCAATCCTTTCTCAAATTGGCGCAGCTTTCAATGCTGGGACATCAATATTTGCCACCGTGCGAACTATTTAACTGAAAATCATTGATATGCGCTTTCGGAGCCGAAGGCCCACTCGTGTACCGTGATTGACTGCACGACGCAAAGCTTTGCGCCTCGCCTGGGCTGGTCAACACCACCATTGAACTTTTGATGACTGGAAAACGTTGCCTGGTCTGACGAGTCTCGTTTCCAATTGTATCGGGTGGATGGACGTGTACGGGTATGGAGACATCCTCATGAATCCATGGACCCTACATGTCAACAGGGGACTGTTCAAGCTGGTGGAGGCTCTGTCATGGTATGGGGCGTGTGCAGTTGGCGTGAAATGGGACCCCTGATACGTCTAGATACGACTCTGACAGGTGACAGATACGTAAGCATCCTGTCCGATCACCTGCACCCATTCATGTCCATTGTGCATTCCGACGGACGTGGACAATTCCAGCAGGACAATGTGACAACCCACACGTCGAGAGTTGATACCGAGTGGCTCCAGGAACACTCTTCTGACTTAAGACACTTCCATTGGCCACCTAAATCACAAGACATGAACATTATTGAGCATATCTGGGATGCCTTGCAACGTGCTGTTCAGAAGAGATCTCCACTGCCTCACACTCCTATGGATTTGTAGACTGCCCTGGAGGATTCATACTGTGAATTGCTTTCTGCATACATTCAAACATTAATCGAGTCCATGCCACGTCGTCTTGCGGCACTCATGTGTGCTCTTGGGTATACTACACGATATTAGGCAGGTGTACCAGTTAAAAAACGAGAAGTCACATACATGCTGCCTGTAAATGCGATGAGTAGGAAACATATCTATGAGGAGAATATATGATCTGATATCACTTCGCCCCTCACCAATTTTTTCCAACATTCTCCATTTACGCCACTGTTTTTCATATGTATCTTTAATTAGCACAATAATCAATCTTGTGGTTTCCTTAAATAATTAAGCTTTTACGGTTAGAGGGCCAAATGAAGGCAATACAAACACTTTTGATTTGAATCCCACCGAAAATAAACACGGACAATGGTAATGACACGCTACACAGCTAAAATTATCTGGTTTATAAACCAATGAATTTGATTTGCAAACAACCACACGATCAATGAATGCATAATAACGAAAATCTCTTTTCCCTAAGAGGAAATAAACGTTTTCTAACAATAAAATTAATAATCAACAGCAATAACGTATCACAACAAAAATTTCGCTATACGATGTAGATTCGAACTCTAAACCCATAAGATAAATATCCTACATCCACGCACCAACCCACTGAGCTCTATTTACACACGCACGCACACGCACACTCAACAAAATGTCCGTGTGANAAGGGATTCTGGAAATAAACGTTTTCTAACAATAAAATTAATTATCAACAGCAATAACGTATCACAACAAAAATTTTGCTAAACGATGTAGATTCCAACTCTAAACCCTTAAGATAAATATCGTACATCCACGCACCAACCCACTGAG
Organism: Clitarchus hookeri; assembly: GCA_002778355.1. Lineage (NCBI taxonomy): Eukaryota > Metazoa > Arthropoda > Insecta > Phasmatodea > Phasmatidae > Clitarchus > Clitarchus hookeri. The sequence continues at coordinate 15,660 of NQII01015286.1, read as the reverse complement.
CTCTATTTACACACGCACGCACACGCACACTCAACAAAATGCCCGTGTGATAACATATACACATTACATAACTCCACAGTTATCGCGTATTTTATAAAGTTGTGTTTTATGATTTATAATGACAGTGTGAATAATTTGCAACGTTTCCCGTTGTTTATGCGTACATTAAGTATCATTGTTTTCATACATACGTTTTACATAACCCGTAATCTTTTCGTAAACGATCATATACAGCTTGAGGCAGTTACTCGGGTGTCCGCCACCTTATATGTCCCATCTTCGTGGGTATATAGTCTATTCGCGGTTTCTTCACACATTTAGTATCAAACCTTTGAAATATCACCCCATGTATGACGTGTAAGTTAATTCCTAAATAAGCCACGTATCACAAGCGTTTTATACATCTGTTAACATGAAAGTATCTTAGTTTCTATTAAATTGGGGTTTTATTTGTATTTTATTTATAAATTAATACATTTCAATTACAATAAATCTGAATCAAAACAGCGAGAAAACATGTATGTTGGCAGCGCTTAGTAAGAAATAGTTCTCATGCAAAACATTATTACTACGGAGTGCGCACGAATTATGGGCATTGTCCTTTGGTGTAAATTTATAGACTTAGTTTTCACGATGCGGAGGAATATTCTGGAAGTAGAAATTGAGTGGAGCTTCAGGAAATTGTGAAGTAACCGTGGATTATAGCAGACATTCTGAGCACGTTCTACTGTTGTGGAGTTTAGTTTGCGAGTGACAGAGATGAAGAACGAGTGACAGAAAGGGTAGATGTCACAGTGGCAACGCAGCCAACTTACGCATGCAGCCGCCACGATAATTGACTAGCGCTACGTGGTGTTCATACCAAGAACTACAGATTCTCACCTGCTGGAGTGGACAGAAACTTTAAACCTGGGGAAGTCCACTCTAGATATATCTATACTCAATGCTTCAACAACCATGAGACGTGACCAGGAATGATAACTGATGGCACCCCATACTATATTACCTGATGTCCGGGACGTATGGCGTTTGCCAACCAGTGTCATTGATGTTAAAGGTTGTGCCGTTCAACACTTTCCAGGAAGGTGGATAGGGAAAGGAAGTCCTTTCACCTGAACTGCTGGCTCACCTGATCCAACACCGCTCAACTACTTCTCGGGGAACCACAAACAGAGTGTAGTTTACGAGACTCCAGGTAACATGGCAGATACCCTCGGGGTAAAGACAGAAGCTGCCTACTGTCCGGTCCTAACAAATACCTACTTTTCCGACAGAGTCTGGCCAGATCTGTTACGGCGTTTCATTTCATGCATCAATGACGAATAGCGTCACTTCATGCACCCGTTGAAACAGATTTTGATATTTTTATAAAAATAGCAATGGAATAAAGTTTTATAAACAAATCAGAATTTATACACAATCAATAAAACTATAGCCAGGCACATATGTCACTGACATTGCCGACATAAAATATTCTTGACGGCAACATTTAATTTTGGGTAACATTATATTGCAAACTATTTGGTTTAAGGAGTCAAATTAAGGCAATTTTCGGTACACTTCGTTATGGTGTTTATTTATACATCCTGACATTTTAGCGTAAATTCAGTGCTACAACATTTTGTGCAATGTGTTAAGAGAAACCTCAAGTTTTACAGAGTATGATGAACGTTGTTTGTCGGTAAAATGAAATAATTAGATTTATTTTATTTTCATTTTTTTTCGATTACTTTTTATTAAACTCCTGTTAATGTCCCCTGTTCAAGTGAAAATTCAGCCCTTAAATATCACCTTAGGCTATCGACAAGACTTTTCGAATGACGTACCCGCCTAATCGAGGTACTTAAAACATGAAAATTTTAACTACATAGCATGAGATCATGTAAATTTGCCATTTGTTTCGTTCTGAACCTTTTTGGAACTGGAGTCATAACATAACCCACATCTGGTGACCTTAAAAACCTTCAGTAAGAGTACTTGGTTGCAAAATGGCTTTGTTCCAATATGTTCTAAACCGTACAAGATACATAACATATTTACCATCTTATTTTGTTTGTTGTTTTGTTGCCGACAGTTTTGATTTTCTACTTTTCAAATCCAGGATGCACCAATTTAGACATATGGTTGCTGGAATAGGAATATGACTTGTTTGCGAAGCCATTTTCCGGCCATATTTCCTAAACCATAGGAAAAATGGCAAAATATGCCTGGCATGTTTACGTCCACCTGTATGTTGCCGATAACTTTGTTCTGTTATTTTTTTTGCTATAAATCATCGTTTCCGTGATATGGCGCAAATTAGTGTGTATTGTGTTTGGGGGTCGATGTGTGGCCGTAGGATGAAGAAGCTATCATTCAAAATAAATTATGAAAAGCGAAATTTATTTTATTCCATCTATATTCAGACACATTACATTTCATTTTATGTATCAATGCCATTTACTCGAGCAAAAAAAAAATATATTTCATGGCAAATATAAAATAAAAGAGATTTAAACTAATGGTGTTGGCTGGTATCTCAAAGGAACACAATGCAGATATACACAGAAAAGCCATTGTAAACAGGTGGCATAAAGTCGTGTGTACCAGGCATGCACCTTGAAATATAACATAACAATAATTTGAGTAATTGGCGTGCCTAATTAACATTCAGAGTGATAAGCAGCAGGAATTATGTAATGAAAAACAATTGAGGGAAAATAAGTATTTCTAAAAACATAGTATTAAAACTGAATTTATTTTTAAAAATTTAAAAGTACAAACATTTTGACGCCTCACTTACTGTTTACAAAAATATAGCCAGGAAATGGTTTCGCAAAAAAAAATTCAATGAAATTCCAGCTATCGCAACGCTAAAATTGGTAAAAGTAACGACACCCGCTGAATAATATTTAAAGCGATCACATCTACAGAGAGAATACGTCATCGCAACAAACAGTTATAATATCTGCAAAACAAGGTCTTCATCAACAGGGCCCAAAGAAGTTGTTACTAGGCAGCGAAACTCGTTAGAATTGTGAAAGGATTTTGCACATCTCTAAACTTCAGAGGCATTCCGCAGAGCACCCTTGTAAGAAAAAGTAAGTAATATTTGCCTTTGCTTTATCATATTTATTGTAACTTTTTATCGTTAAAACTAGTTAACGCAGTACTCCTATTCATACATCTTAGTGTTAATATTTTCAATTTTAGGATTCGTTATAATAATGTTCTGTATAATCCTGTGCATTCTAGCTCTCATATTGTCCACCAGATCGATATCCGAGGTATCAGGTTCATGTTAGGAAACGTCATCTATCTTTGTTCTATTTTTATGTAATGTATTTAGTTATATTTAAGGTGAAACTCTACTCCCACTCACGGAATCATAAGCACAGATTTTCCTTACTGCATGAAAACTTGTGCACCGAGGCACCCAGTTAAACAACCGAGTGATTCATTTGAAAAACCATGAAATAATTTCCTTTCGAGAATGTACATTTGTGATGGATCAGGTTAAAGAGTAGTCAAAGCATTTCGTACCGAAACAAATCAAGAGCAATACATGTCGTTTATACAATTTACCTCTCGAAATAAATTATTTGCTTCTGAAGTTAGGGTCCCTTGTCATAACATGTATACTTTTGTGATAAAATTAGCGTAATTTCTGGGATTATAACAAATTACCAATAAACATGAAAATCTTTTGAAATTAAGTTAACTTTTATATAGGGAAATATTGCATTTATCAATTTACTGCAATATTTTTCTAATCTAAAATGGGATGGCTGCCAAAAAATTAGGTTGGCTGCGAATGTTAAATTACATAATTACTTTCATTCATGAAGGTAACTACTGAAATAATTTGAAAAGGTAATGGAATGGAGTGGATAGATTTGGGCGTACTTTGACATCGATGTCTTCAAAGCGGATGAGGTCGAAGTGAGGTGAGTAAGGAACAGCAACGGAAGGCAAGAGTCGGTGAAACTGGAGATCATCGAGGAAATCCGGCAAGCAGCGACATCGTCCAGCACGATTCTCACGTGCAAAAATCCGGGAGCGACCATATTGAGAATCGAACTCCTTTCGCTTTGGTGCGATGCGAGTAGTCTGACCACTTGACCACCGCGTCCACTCGAAACGGAGAATGGAATATCTATCTCTGAATTTAGAGTTGAGGGTAGTCAATTGTTTCAAACCCGATGTCATAAAAAATTGGCACATTTATTTCATTGCAAGCTGCAAGTATTGATTTTGCCTCTCGGTAGCATTTATGAAGTGTATTAATATATTTAGAGTATTCAAACAGGATTGTTATGAAAAAGGATATAATAATTAATATTTATTATATAGCCGTTAGTAAAACAATGCAACGAGTGCTGAAAATTCTCCTATAACATAAACGCACCTGCAAATTGTGTATGCATGATCAGGTTTTCCTACTCTGAACTCTTTACAGTTTAATTCAAAACTTATCGTAAGAAAGAAATGCGGTCATGTGTTCACATAGATCAAGTGACACGGACCGCTGTGCCTGTCTACATTCTAAGAAATTAATCGCAAATATACCACATCTGTGAGTATGTACGGTGAAAATGCGGGAATAGTAAATTATTTTCACATACATCAAAATTTTCCCAGTTCTTAATTTTTCCCAGGAAAGAGACAGATCGGTATGAAAGTTCCGAACTTTGTATTGTAAAGACGCTAAATATTTCTTAATTTTCAACCGTATATGGGGTCTTTTTTTCATTAATTGTGTAGGTTAAAATCTTTCATTTCTAGACAGGAAGTTGAAATTTATTTACAGTGTAAATAAATATCATTTGCAAGTTCACCCTTTCGTCATAGGGTTAGTATTTAGTATAACTATCGTTCAGGAACTTCATAAAGTTAAAAGTTGAAATCATTTAAAAAATCAGCATATCAGATTAACACAATATTACATATGTTTCGTGCGGATTCCACAAAAAAAGTGCAGTAGGTATAATTGCACACAAAAAAAAATTAAACGGCTAACCTGAACACCGTTCCTCTCACTCAGCGAGTATTCTATACACTAAAGCAATAGTTACTAAAGTGATTTGCCTTTTTATAATTGCTGGATTTCTCCACAAAAGCAAATTTTCCATCTGATATATGCATTAATGTTGAAACTTTCAGTGCATATCGCGCAGCGCATCCTCCGCCGCGAACCGAGTCCCACAGACGTNAAAGACGTCGGCAAACATCTTTCCTTCTCGCCGCCTCTCTCTTATATGCCATGGAAAGCCCGTGCTGCCAGGAGACCAGGGACCGAAGTTCCTATAACTAGTAAAGTGTGTTTGTAAAGCTAGTTGCAGCCCGACAGACTTGGGTCAAATCATTGAGCCGGCGGCGGGCTGCTGTGTTTATGTTTTAGTTGGGCTCCGGCCCATATTTATAGCATTAACCACGGTTGCTATGTTAGTACATGTAAGTTTAGGGTTTATTGGCACTCTGCTCCCTAGATCGCCACGCGCATTATATACACGGTCTACAACCCCTCCCGCATACAGAGTCGCAGGCCTGGCCTCCAGACCAATAGGAAACCCAGTACCTTATCAACAGCCAATCACAAGCTTTGCTCCATGGCAAAATTGCTCTCTAATAACGATACAACGTGTCTTTGGCGCGCAGGCCAAAAGCCTTGCAAGGTACGTGCCACAAAGCACAACCAGCCATACATATGTATTGAAGGTAGACGCAATGACAGGCGTCTCGCGTCTTGCAAGGTTGAACTCAGCGCTGAGCAGGCATGTTTGTTGGCTGGAAAACATAACATATACCAAACATAACATACGTTATTGTTCACAAAAGTATAAAACGCTTGTGATACAAGATACATTAAGGAAAGGATGAACCACGTCATTTGTGGGGTGATTTTTCAAAGGTTTCATTCAAAGAGTTTGCAGAAACCACTAACAGACTATAATTAGGTGGAGCCGCGGTGGTTTGGTGGTTAGACTACTCGCTTGTCACCTAGACAAACCGGGTTCGATTTCCGGCGGGGTAGCTCCCGGATTTTCGCATGTGGGAATCGTACCGGACGATTACGTTGGTCGTGGGAAGGGAGAAAATAATAGTCAAAATATAAAAATTCCAAATAATTGCGATTACTAATTGAAATACTAAAGATTATTGAAAAAAAAATTATGAAAATAACGACACCCATTGAATCATTTGTATAGGAAACTAATTCACAGACATAATAACCATCGCCACAATAAGTTATAATATATGTCAAACCAATTCCGTATATAATTGAGTTCAAATAAGTTGTTACTTGGCAACGAAACGCGTTAGATTTGTGAATGGTTTTCTGCTTCTCCGAACTTTAGCGCTATTCCTTGGAACATCGTGACAAGAAAAAGAAAGTAATATTTTCCTTGAGTTCTCAAATTTATTTGAGCTCATTACAGTTAATATAAATTTTATTAGTACTCCCATTTAAAAATATTTATTTTGGGTTTTTAACCGTAGCTTATGTTATAATTTTTTGTTGTGCAATCACGCGTTCTCTACGATCATTTATAACCTGAACTGTACCTACACCAGTTTGATTTCCAAGGTTTCAGGTTCTCATTACGGATGAGTCATGTATCGGTGTTTTGTTTTTATTTACAACGGAATTTTCCTGAGTAGTATATTCTCCAGTGCAAACAGCATCAGATACCGTCACAGCACAACACCGATTATGTAATTCTGGTATATAGTGCTAATAAGGTACTGACAATAACAATAACATATTGCAAGACGTATTCCAAGATGTCACTTCGTCGACCAAACTACTATTTACACTTGTCACAAGTGAATATAGTTATCTCATTTATTTGGATACAATCCACCTCACGTCGTCAAGTACTGCAGATTTTAAATTTCCTTCTCGCAGTAAGAGCACAGGCGATGTTATAGAATGTTACACCTTCGGTAGAAACGATGTTCGCTCTTCGCTCTCCGAATAATAACCAAGCCATGCACTCTCGATGTCGATTTTGTACATACAATACGATGAAAACTTGCCTGTCAAGAAGGTAATTTGTAAATGAAAAGAAAATTTTCCTATTTTCGAAAGTTAGAAAATCATCACTTAGTTTTCGAAACTGCAGAGACTATAAACATCATAGCAGGCAAGATTGATAAAACAATGAATAAAATAGATGTGCATCAACTCCAAGAATAAGCATGTGCTAAAAATATTTATAATACAGTTTGAAAGAACACACAATTAAACAAATAATGAGAAGAGGGAATACCTCGAAGTGCACACACAACCCGGAATTACATAGGATTATGAAGAAAACATCCATACTGGCCATCTCCGAAAATTTTATTACAAAGCATTTAACATACGCATATGAAAATAACAACAATCGTCTCTAACGAAGCTGAATATGTTGACTTCCCCACAAACGTCCCTCTCTGAGGTCTCGTGATTTTCTGTTTAATTTCTTTGCCAAACGTCAAACCGTCCCTCGTCATTCGTAAGAACGTATTATTTGGTACACCTTCTTGCAAGAACAGGCCACGTGGTATATTCTAATAATGCATCTTTAAATTGCGTTTATAAAATATGAGGGCGTCCGCATCACCTCTCTTTCATTTATCTTAAAATGTATGTTGTATGTATTCTTTCTTCCTGAAATAAACAGTGTAAAACTTCAGTTTGATTGCCGCATCTCATTCTGAAGTCTGATATTGTTCAGCGAATCAATAAATCTAAGGTCTCATCCACCGGAAGACATTCGGGATTCCATGTGTTTCAAACTGCTCTCCCATGAGCCTTGGACCTTTGTTTTACCCGCTCGTTATATACAACCTTAATGGGGCCAAAAGTATTAAGCAGAGCATACGACTACTTACTCGATGCGTTTTCTGGGAGGCTCAGTGACTGGAGTGTATTTTAGCTCATTGTGGTTTTACTCCTGCACCTGCCTGGAATCTGCGTGCAATAATAATTAACAGGAGGATTTCTGACTCCTCGCATTTGATTGGACGAAAGGGAAAGAACGCTAATTGGGAGCATTAGGTCTGTTTCGCTTCGACAGTTTTCTTTTTTTGTAAATATGTTTCGGTTTCCTCTTTGTTTGCATTTATAAGATGGTATTTTCAATCCCTCTTTCTTTAGGATTACCAAAATCAGCTTATATCTCGCTTGGGAATGATGTTTGGAGATTTGTAGTATGCGTTCCGTATGTGCAGTATGCATGGGTGCGCTTTCAGCTGAGAGTGCATGATGCATTTTTGTTTGTTTATTTATTATTTAGCAAGGATATTTATTTTAAATATCTTAAAGAGAGATAAACACCATTACCTGATCATAGGAAATGCCTGGGCTTAATCTCTTTGGCAAATATTAAATTGACACAAATTTCGGTTCATTTTTACATTATATATTCGATAATATATTCAGCCAGTGACGTGAATAAAGCATATTTTTTTATGTTTCTTCTTTTGGAAACATACTGATGATTATAATCATAAACAGTATTTAAGAAGTGAGTGTTGTCCATCAAGGATTTATAAATCACCGTCTTAAAGCTATTACAATTGTTCACAGCGTTATCCTGATTTAAATTGTGTAGTAATTGAAGCATACCAAGGCCGGTAATGTGTTGGCATTATTATGTATAGAAAACCCATGTGCTGGCTCCTATCATAGTATTTCCCCTCCGTATTCTGTAGGTTATGCGAGGGCACGTTCAGGCACAGAGAGTTGTTGAGACCTCAAGCAACCAAAATACCTAGAAATGACGCGAGTTCGGCCGACAGCGGATATAGTGGAATATTTTCCCGGGATTGCAACGAAATGTAACTGTGGGAGAAGAGGAAGTACGCAAGGGAAGCTCGTCGACCAACGACAAACTCCTCCATGTTTATCTCGTATGGACATCTGGTGTGGCCAATCGGGAATTGAACCACATTCATCGTGGTAGGGGGCAAGCAGCCTGGTCACTGCACAAAGCCAGGCTCTAGGTTAAGAGAGAACAAGGTTGGTAACCGTGGCTCCGAGTGGTGTTAGAGAAGGGGACTGCCAGGCGGATAGGTCGAGTGAAAGACACGTTTAGGCCTTCTTAATTAAATGTCAGCTCCATCTGTTTCGCCAGTTGTATGTCGTCAACTGTGAAACACACGTAGCACCAGGCGAGTTGTGGTATGTGCACAAGTGGCGGGGCCTTCATTATCTAGAGGTTTTTCGTGAAGTCTGCGTGTCTTGGAGTTATTGTGCACCACAGTTAAAGTTCAGTATTAATCGCTCGTGTGCTGCAGTATATCACATTTTACTAGCAGAGGGAGTTGGGGACGGTTGAGGTAGCGTTGGAACAAGAGTAGGGGTATGATAGTGCGTGCCAGTTTTCAATTATAAATATCACGTGGAATAAATTATTTTCGAAACGCCTGTCTTTAAATTTATGCATTAAGATGGAAGTTATTTAATATTTATTTCTCTTTTAAACTCATTGTAGGCAGCGCTCATAAGCGCACAGCCCCCGGGGCCAAAATAAGGTAATTATAAATTGATGTAAATGTAAATTGTTTTTTATATTAACCGCGTTATTGAAATATCTTACTGAAAAGCAAAATCGGTCCAATTTACAAGCTATGTAATGAAACCGAGAATCCTCTCTGAACAGTAACATAAAAATAATTTTAAATTTATTATTAATTTGCATTTTAGTGTATTGCCCTTTAAGAACTCCACTACGTGATTTATTTTCATTATTTATCAGTTTTGCATTAAAATTTTAAAGGCGATTTAGTAACTGACAATCGTGAACAAAGACAATATGAGTTATATATTTTACTTCATAATTTTTATTTTTTTTCTACCCCAAATATATAGCAGAGAGTTAACAAGAAATTTTCACATGGAAATGTTATTGAAACTAATGCTTCCATCATATTAATAAATACTCAAATATAAAAACAGTATATATATATAAAGGAGAATTTAATGTCAAACATTATAATTATCTCAATTGAATATATATATAATTTTTATTCACAACCACTGAAATTTAATTATTAAACATTATATGTGTATTCCTTATAAATACATATGGAACTTATGAATAAACGACGCAAAATAATTAAGAAATGGATACAAAGTTTTTTAAATAGTCAAATTATATTTACGAGGTATAAGCAGCTGGCGAATATTATAATGTAACCATATGACAATTACATGACATTCTCAATTATTCCGCTAGATAAGGTGAACCAGAAGTCGCTATCACTGAACGTCACTCGTTTAATTCAAACCGTTTGATATTGACAGACTAAATGATGCTTTTTCCTTCTGGCACAGTGGTATGAGTGAAGTACAGTTTAAGTTTCACAGCATTCACTTTGACCAGACTGATTCGCATATAAACTCGAGATTTTGCATAGTGTGACTATTTTTCCCAATAANTTCATCCTTATGTATGACATTCAGAACCAATTACATACCATAACAGCGTTTACTAAGGGCGTAACTATGAGATTGTGGCAGCTAAACTTAATTTTAATATTTTTTCTCAAATTTGTATGTACTTTATATATTTTGTTTAAATTAACCCTATAATGAACGACCACTATCTGGCTAAAGTTTATGTTTATTACAATCTTTAAAATTCACTCCAGCCATACAACTGCTGTTAGTTCACATTCAGTATATTCTTTGGCAAATTATCAATAACAAATCTCTTTACAAGGTACATTTATAAATGTTTTATTTGGTTCCATAATTTGCTAATTGTGTTTTCCGTTAGCTTAACTGCGTTAAGTTCGACGTGTGGCAAAAACTTTTTTTTCATTCATTCTCGAATGTTACCCTTATATGTTCAACTGAAAGATGGATAGTAAATTATTCTAAACATTTATGTCTGTTGAATGTCGACTTTCCGTGTCCGAACACTGCGCACTTTTACAAACTGTTATCGTTTTCGTATGTAGGATAAGATAATGGATACATTTAGGCTGTTCCGCATATAAAAAGGGTCGTATAAAATAATAATTTCAGTAAGATAACTTTGAAAATATTTTTTACTTTAATTCA
>NQII01015284.1:6730-18151 GCA_002778355.1 Clitarchus hookeri | reverse complement strand
AACGGTGTTTGATCTCAGCCGACCGAGATGAAGTGCAACTAAACCATCAGGAACAAACGAAGATCTCGCAGGCGTAAGGTAGCGGCGTAACGTAGCAGACGGCTGAAGGGCGTAAAGCAGGCAGAGCGAGGCCATGCAAGGCCTTATATAAACTACCACGGCCAATCAAAAAATATGACGCACGAAGAGAATGGGGAAGGCAGGGAGGTAGAACCGGGAGCAACGAGGAGGGGATCCGAGCCCAAAAAAAAGTACACCTCCACACAGAAGTAGATGGCGCTGTTAATCTTAACGCGAAGACACTAACGTTGCAACCTTAAATTCAAAAATTTGCAAAATTGTTAAGAAAATTTCTAAAAAATTATAAAAACGGTTTAAAAAAAATAATAAATCCAAGAATTTATAATTTGTTTTTATAAAAGATTAAAATTTCGAATGTTTTGCCTTAGAGGGGACGAGGGACTGTAATCAACCATCCGCCATGTTTTAACGTCACCCAACCACTATGTTGAACCCAGGTGACATTGACCTTAACCCATGACCTTGGTCCTATAATGGTTACCTGCGATGAACTTGAAAACAAACACTCGAAGAAAAAATGGTAAAAATCGAATAAATTCGTAAAAGTCAGCGAGTATATTGCGTTACTGACTACTACCGCCATCTTAGATCCAGGTGACCTAGACCTTGGACCTTAAACCGGTGACCTTTAAACTTGAACCCAAATAAATCGTCAAAAATCCTAAAAAATGTAAAAAAAATTAAAAAATCATTCATAAATTATATAAATATTATAAAAATCAATAAAAAATTACAAAATTTATTTTAAAATTTTTATTAGAAATTATTAAAAATTTTTTATAAACTTACATTTTCGGAGGTTCCCCACAGTACCACGTCCAGCAGACGACCGACCTCCCTCCAATCAATATCATTGTATTAACATTTCCTTCCCCTGCTCACTCACCTTTGCTCATTCTGACGAATCCACTCCACCCACCATATTGTTTTTTCTTTTGTAATTTGTTTACATTTTCAATACATAGGTGGCACTGATGACACCGACCAACATATTAGATATGGGTGACCTTCAACTTGACCTCTCATCTGTGACCTTGACCATATGCCGATGAACTTGGATAACCTTGCACTCAAAAATAAATTCTAAAATCTTACATAAAATCCAAAAAAATCACAAAAATACAAAAAAAAATTAAAACTTTATTAAAGAATTTTTTATTGATCTTCTCATCAATCGTTTTCAATATTTCTATCAATCTTTCACAATCTCTCCATCAATCTTTCGCAATCTTTCAGTCAATATTTTACAATCTTACCAATAAATATTTCACATTGTTTCCACCAATTATCAATCCATATTCAATTCATGTGTTTGTCGTCTGTCTCTATCCGTACATATTAAAAAAAACGATTCACTAACTTTCCCCGAAATTCGTACATGTCAACAGAATTAACGTTTTGTACGCAGTAAACTGTTCATACATTTTTTGTACGTAAAGTCTTTATTATACGTACATATGCAGATCGTTCAAGTAATAATCGGGCGCTAAAAGCACCACTTCAAAGTTGTGAGCGATAGAATGATACGCCGCACAAAAAATTTATTATTATTTGGTAATTACAATTTCAGAGGAAAGCAGTTCAACACATCTTGCGATATATCCCCGTTACTTCAGTTTACTAATGATTGAAGAGATTTCAACAATGTGTGAGTGATCCCCACGTTTTCAAAGGTCAATAAAATATCTGAGTCTATCAACAAGTTAATTTGGTTCATAGAGAAAATCACCAACCTCGTTTTCAGCAATATCACTGTCTTCGTGTTCATTTTCATCAATACTTTCGTCACGGTCATCTTCACCTCTTGTTTTGTAGCATATGTTAAATTTGTTTTCCTTTCTAACAGGAGTTGTATGATCAACAGTATTAAGAGTCAACTACAGTTTATTTTGAAATTCGTCGACTTCATGTGAAAGTATTATATTTGTATATTCCACACAAACCGAATCTACTGCACTCGCTCCGTCCTTAGTATTAACTCTCTCATCATAATCGCCTCTCGAATCGGTACCCATCGATGCAGCAAGAGTTATTGCTGGCAACACTTGCTGACTCCTAGTAGACGAATCCTTGCAGATCTCTCTATGTTCTTTCAATGTACCACCTTGCACAAACCGCATGGGACCAATGTCGTAATGCTTCATCGCGCGAATGTGGCTCTTCCTGCAGGCCGTTCTCTCATGCCGACGAGCACTTTAACCGTAGGTAAAAACTCGATCGCATAATCGACACTGGCGACAACCAGTTAGCGATGACGCAGGTCGCGGCTCTATGATCGTCGAGGTCAAAGACAGGCCTTCGTATTCGCTATTCATCTTTGTGTTATGACGAGCGAGCGCTTCCAAATCGATGTTCACCTCACCGTGTTAGAAAGTTAACTGTTATTTTTTTCTTTATAAATGCAGTTATTTTTACAGAAGAGAGCCTAGTTGGGTCCAGAACAAGGTCACTTGATTCCAACATGGGGGTTGGTGACGTCGTAACCTGGTGACTGGTCGGTTCCAGTCGATCTTCCCTTCTAAGCACAAACATTTAAATTTAATTATTTTTAATAAGTTATTTGATAATATTTTATAAATATTAAATGTTTTTTGGAATTTTTTGTATTTTCTGAGATTTTTTGGGAATTTTTGTGTTCAAAGTTAAAAGACACAGGCGTCAAGGTCAAAAGTCAATGTCACTTACATCCAATATGGCGGAAAAGATGGACTGACCGAATAAAGATTGCTGATGGTTAGGTCTGACTCCGGACCCTGTGTATCGATTTGGCATATCCTGTGTGTATAAAACCAATATGGTCGCCACAGCTCTCTCCTCGAGAAGCGACCCTCCCAAATACTTCCGATGGTTCGAAAATTTCCTTTCTGCGTCTTGTTTTTGTAGCTGGGGGAGCGATGCTCTTTGAGAGAAAAAGGGAAATTTAAAAGAAAAAAAGGACATTTTGGGGGAAAATAGTCGATTTTGCGGGGATAAAGGGAAATTTTTAGGGAAAATGGCCGCCGGGCTAGCTGAATGACAGCATGAATAGCTCCGACACTCCGCGCCCCCACGCTCTTCACTAAACATCCCCAAATCCTACTACTCATGTCTAATGCATATATAATATGATTAACCGAGTGGGGCCACGGTTGTGTTGCGGCTAGATCACTTGCCTCCCACGTAGGCGAACCGGGTTGAATACGCGGAGTAGTCGCTCCCAGTTTATTAGACGTTGGAATCGTGCCGGTCGATACCGCTGAACGGCGGGTTTTTTCGGGAATCTCCCATTTGCCCCGCCCCTGCGTTCTGGCGTTGCTCCATATCCACCTCGCCTCATACTCATCAGCTCTCAATACTCCGATATTAAGCGACCTCCATAGTATTTTCCTGGAACTCATTGCATGCAGCTATGTATATTTTAATTGTAAAAAAATAAATATTTCAATGAAAGTCAATATTTTGTTTCCCATTTGAAAATTGTGTTATTCAAACATAAATAAGGTCTGTAAAGTGCCAAAGTCAGCAAAAATTGCTGTAGGTATCCCTCTGTTCGTCACATTTATTCTTCTGTAAAACAGTGTTTTAATCTGTAGCAATAAAGCTCTATCTATTCCTAACAGATAGCTGTATTAGAATCATTTATTCGCTGATGAAAAATCTGAGGAAAAAGAACACACGTCAAGTTTGAATATGCTGTTTTCCAACGTCGGTGCAACGTGACCTGAGTCGTTTAATAACGTTCACTAGGCATTCCCCTTAAGAACCGCCCAAACCTGTATACTCCACTCCCCACTACCCGTGTGTGTTTAAGGCAGTTCGTAACATACGTTGTATCGGTGTATGTGGCGCGCGGGTGGCGTTTTTCTGTGTTGTTCAAGCTGTGGTCTTCCTTAAGAGCCCACATTACTCGCCATGTAAAGTTTTTTATTTATATCTTCTTATTCATATTTAGGAGGATTTATTGAAACATGTGAGAATACAAGCTTAGATAACTGCACTACAGGCATAATATATGAACTACTAACGCATAATTATGCAACAATTAAATTAATACAAAATGTAATATATTATTTTATTCTATCCTTTTAATGGCAACCAGTAATAAAAATTTTTCATTAATAACCCTGATTCTTCTAGTAATAATAATAATAATGGCGTGTGGGGAGCGCGCCCAGGGCAAGGCGACACCCTCCGAGTGACGGTCTTTCCAGATGGGACCCGTAGGTGACCGTCATCCCCAGGCGTGACAGAAGTGAAACTCTAGAATGGAGCGGCGCTGGAATGCAAGGGCGGGGGAAGCGGGAGTACCCCGAGAAAACCCACCGGTTAGCAGCATCGTCCAGCACGGTTCCCACATGCGAAAATCCGGGAGTGAACCCGCCGGGGATCGAGCCCGGATCACCGTGGTGGGAGGCGAGCGCCCTGGACACTGCGCCACCGCTGCCCCTGATTCTTCTGGTATGAAACTAATACGAATTATTTCTGTAATAGGGGTGATACAGCCTCTGAAGTCCCTTTTACAACTGTGCGACAGTTCGTCGGCGACACAGCACTCTGCCACCGTCGATCATTACATGTCGTCCGTCGATTTACAAATATCACGACGGTTTCACTGCTGTTATATGCGTTTCCTGCCGTCTGTATTCGTAAGTGAGAACTCAAATGAGTAAAAACCGGAATGATTAGGCAAACTTTAATGTTTTATTTGTGTATTTAGGAGTTGTTTTTAGTTTACAAATGTTTTTTTATAACATATATATCCAAACGAAAGAAGAAGAAAGAACATTTCTTCAATTTGCTGTTCAAAAATCTACAACTGGAAGAAAAGAACAAACATCGGTTGTATGTACATCTCTCAATGTTTCCAACTTACGGTATGGGCTATTGGAATTCAAGTCAGAATGTTCCTATGCATATTTGACTGTTTAACTATCACGCAACATGATTATAATCAAATTCTCGCCACATGCGCATCTACGTTTGAGGTTTTTGTTTACAAATATACACCATTTTTATTCTTCTATTCTTCTTCCTGGTCGCAGTTTCGTTAGAGCATGTTCCATCGCATACCGTGGAATCGTTATCGTCTGCTGGCTCGCCTCTGATTGGCTAGNAGCAGTTTCGTTAGAGCATGTTCCATCGCATACCGTGGAATCGTTATCGTCTGCTGGCTCGCCTCTGATTGGCTAGTCACTTCTGCCGCCCTGTCGCTGTCGCACTGCCGCACTATAGTATAGTCACGGTTACTGCAAACTTTACTGAAGCCCTGTTCGAGTCCAACATCCAGGATATTCTTCCGCCTCATGCAAGCACAGCTTAAGTTAGAAAATTAGACCGAAGGGACAGCACACAGCACTTGTACGCACTCAGTTTAATAATATTTTGCATACGAAATATTTATTACTTGGCATTACCAACATGCCTATTTTCTCACTGTCTTTATTCGGATTAATTGTAAATTAGATACTATGATTTTTAATAAAATATAACTGAAAGTTAAATTTAATGAAAAATAAGGTATGTTTAATACAGATAAGTATGAAACGCTCGTGATTCATGGTAAATATATGGAACAACCAAGTGTGTCATACATCGAGTGTATTTCCAAAGGTTTGATTCAACAAGTGTGGAGAAACTGCGTGTAGACTAGATTGTAAAGAGCAGTTTAGGAATGTTCCCAGAGGCCTCGGCTTCTGTAAGCTTGTCTGTTCTGTTGGCAGGAGNAAGATTGTAAAGAGCAGTTTAGGAATGTTCCCAGAGGCCTCGGCTTCTGTAAGCTTGTCTGTTCTGTTGGCAGGAGCGCCGGTGGTTGCGTTTCCCACGCCCGGCTCCGGAGATGCATGCTCGCTAGCGTGGTTGTCGCGAGCGGCTGATTTCCGCGACAGCGCCTAATCCGCTTTACACGCGCTCTTATGGCGTGAGAAGGAAAGAGAAGGGGGTACTCAGCGCCTCGGGCGCGGCGCCCCTGGCGGCGGGGAACGGAACCAGGGAGACGCGACCCTCTCGCATGACCAACCTTCCCGCAGCGTCAGGAGATTACGGCGGGTACTCCGTCCAGTGTTGCCAACCGGAGCCGGACTCGTCTGCGTGCAGCCGGATTAAGGTGGCCGCCTGGCTGGAGGAATATTGCACGTCTGAGGCTTAACAGCGTGGGAGCGCTAGAGGCGACCGAGACGTGCGCATCAATCACTCTCATCGCCTTTACGCGCATAGCAGTAAACTGACGTGCAGTCTTGCCGTCGGTAACGCGCCTCTATGAGAATTTCAGCGGATACCCTACTATTGTATGACGTAATAATAATTAATGTTTGGTGCCCGTTCCTATTCCTTTTTAATTTTTTTTGTACCAGAATGTTTATGCCTAAAAAGGACTGTGAAAACATCCGTTTGAGCCATTTTCACTATCACATAAATATGCTTTAGAGAGAAATGGAGGAACTGAAAAACGTATACGGACGCGTAACGTTTCTTAAATGCTATTCGTAAGCAGACCTCACTCACGAAGGTTCGATAGATTTTTAATAAAAGTTTTTCTGTTGCTCTGCACACTGGTGGCCTACACAGGCGACCATCTTAGAGCCTTCATGCAACGATGACATTTTCCGTACATGCTCGGGCAGAAGCTTCCACGAGACCTGCTACCAGAGTCTGCATGCCAGCTGCTATGGAGGGTTCTTTGGAATAACCTGTCCGACGATACTTGTTGCCGCACGAGTAAAGACGAGTGTATTTTTTATGATTTTACTTCAGCAGCTGTCGTTCAGGAACGATCTTCACTCACGACTTCAGCACACAGTGAAATCGTTTTGTTCCTACAACTGGAAATTTTGTGGTAAAAAAAACACCAATGTTTACCACAACTTTCGCACAGTGCTCTTTTAAAATCAATAAATATTTCCGCGTTTTTGTATTTACTATTTAAGAGTAATTTAGAGTTTTACGTTATTTTTCAAAACAAAATGACTTTGTTATCGTTTCTCTATTTGGCTGAAATTTCAACATTGCAGGAAACCTTCCATCGAAAATTGCACACGACCAATTACGAAAACGATGATGAAAACGACCAGTTGGTGGCCAGATCCTCCATGCAATATTCCAAGGAACCTTCCATCTTGGTATACACGCTTTAAGTTACTTCTAAGACCGGTCCGGAAGATCATTGTTAGAAGTTTGGCAAAGGGAAAATTGTCGCCACCAGGTAAGCTCTAGTGTCGCATATGTACCAGATTTGATCTATTTTCTATGTTAAAAAACAGGATAATTTAAATATTCATAATTAAAATATAAAATAACTTCATAACTATGTAAAGTATTACTCTTTTATTGCTCATGTAAGTATTTTTTTAAAATTAAAATTTACCTCTTGGAACACTACGCACCTAGCGGTAGAAATTTTCACTATGCCAAACTCTCCAATAAGAAATCTCGTTTTGTTCCTAACCTGAGTAGAATAAACTATAGCCAGATGTATCCATTCCAGCCACGAACGCAAGATGTTGGCTGTTGTAACATGTCACAAACGAAACTAACAACTTTAAAAATAAATAACTACGTATCAGCTGATGTAAGGTTTATTGTACCCAGGCTGGGAACCAAACGAGATATGTTATGGGAGAGTTTGGCGCAGAGACACTTTCAGCTGCAAGATGAGCTGATGTTCCATGAAGATCGCTTTAAATCTTGCGGTAAATGTAGGAAACTTTTTCGTTGTAGTCAAAAATTAAAAATTAACTTTATTTTGTAAGTAACATGCTCTCTCTCCAACATAGATTAAAATCATAGAAAGAATGCAATTGTGTTAAGCCTTGGGCTTTCGTAACTAAATTTATGTTAGTAAAAAATACTATTGTAAGGGAATGTGAGGCTAAATAAATATAGCTATTATCAAAAGAAATTTTCCGGTTATGGTGTCACACTTAAATAATGTAACCTTGTAATATAATGTTTTGCGAAATTCAGTTATACGGAAAATTTTTCAAACAAAATGTGAACGTATTTTATTACATTTCCTCTCTTAGAGCGAAGAACACGTTCTGCCACAATAGAAAACGGAACGTTTTAAAAAAATTATTCTTATTAATTCAAAATTGAAATTATCTATTTTGTTTACACAAAAAAATGGAAATATCGGGTACACGTACGATATTATTGCTGTTTGCTAGCAAACAGATTTAGTTTGTAAAAATATTAGCACTGAGCTTTCCCAACTGAACGGAATCAACCTTAGTTGATGTGCGAACGAATGAGAGCAAATACTACGTTGGCTGTTCTGCCAGCCGCGCCTACTCACAGACAACGGAGATATACGCGAGAAGGAAAGAGTTCCTGATTAAATGATTAATATAGTTGTCTTTATGGGGTCAGAAAGCAGCTATTATATGTGTTATAAACTAAACTTCGTGTCAAAACCGTAATAAGCGTAAAAGTTGCTCACTCTAAACTAAGCACTTTTGAAAGCCACTTGTATGCACATTGCGTATTCGTTCACCATACGTAAAACTAACATTGCCGTGGGCTTTATCACTTTATTCATGCGTCCGCCAAATAAAATATTAAAAACGTAAACATTTTACACATTTGCCAATTCTAACACTTATAATAATTAAAAAAACGTAAAAAACAAAGCAAATAATTTCTGTATACGCACATGTTTACTTAACTCTCTTAATTAAACGTCAAAACATGGAACTACTTTCTCTCCGCCGTTACCACCTTAACTAACTTCATTAGCCGTAAACCAGTCAACGTGCCCGCGAAATTACAAGCAGGTAACGGTAGTGACATTTTTCAAAGGTTGATTTCAAAATCGCTCAAATAAACTTGAACAACCTATACATATTTTTTAAGGAATTGCGACTTAAATGACCAGTGTTAATATAATTCGTTTTTTTTTTTTTTCGATTCATACCCCTCTTCCTAGTACTCGCTCGGCCTCGTACATGTTTTATTTTAATGGAAGGATGCCGCAGATCTGTCATCGGATGTTATCAAAATATTTCTACGTTGATTTGATGAGATGCATAGCAAACCAAAGTCGCTTCAAACCAGTACGAAGCGAAAGTTGACGTTTAAAACGACTGCGCTGCCATCTCTTATAAACATGTGTGCCTACTGGAAGACACACAGAATATTACTTATAGATTATAGAAGCGAGTAACTATCTCCTTGGGAAATGGTTCGTGTAACAAAAAAAAAGAGACCAATATTAGAAAAATCACTGCAAGAGTAATGCAAGACTTGCTGCTTAAAATGGTGTTTATTAGCCTGTATTTGAGTTGTACCTACATGTGAACCACTTTATTTTTATTTTTATAACCTACACATTATAATTACCACATAATTTTTTATTTTTGTGTGCTTTCAACTGTTAACTTTTATATTGTAGCCTTTTCGCAGTTTCTTGGTAATTAATGCAAATCCTATGAAATTCACGGGATGGTTTTATTTTTAACTAGTATATTATACTATTCGTTCGAAGTTTTACTTACCCCGTTGAGTTTTCTCCGATTTTGTTTGAATCTACCAGAATAAGCTTAATTTTTACATAACTGGATGGTTCATTTAAACTTTTATTTAGGCCTAATAGTGTTAATTTTTAGTGAGTTGTTAAATTTTTATAAGTTTTTCGTTTCACTTATTAAGCTTAATTATCGCTTCTTATGTTTAATTTACGCTAAACGTGTTTAGATATATTTTTACATTTGACATTGTCATAACCACTCATTAACAAATACAACATGAAGACGTTAATCAGTGCCGTAATTACCCAAAGTTTTTGGATGTAAATAAAATGTTAAGTACAATTTCGGAAAAACATGAAATGTTTATATTTTGTGGCTTAGGGACGGATAGGTTAATATATGGAGCATGAAGATCTTAATTATAGTCCTTTGGGCAAATGTGATGCCCTTGTTTCTAAATACGTGTTCTTAAAAAAGTTATTTTTAACTTACTTAACGTGACACCATAACATAATTTGTTATTGTTTTGCTATTTCAATTTTCCTGCATGCTAAGCGACCAATAGACATCCCAAAAACAAATTTTAAATGCTTTGTGATAAAATAAAAAATGGCTAATTTAGTAGATATTGTGCCCGTATAACATTATGCACAAAATAATAAATTTCAAATTTGTTAAAATTATATTTTATATACAAATGTAATCATACAGCGACATAAGAATTTTGCCAGAAATAAACGCTTTCTTGTGTAAATCACTGCAAGTAAATTTTTTTTTTCCATATAAAACTAAGTGTGTATGTAGACATACACATATGAAGGGATGCATCAAACTTTGCAGTAATAATTTCACAGAAAAATTAAATTGGTAACACTCGGCATGTCTTTATGTAAAATAAATTAGCTATAGATGGCAATGTTTGGCTTCATATGCTTGCAAAACCTAACTTTTTCGCAGTGGCGTTTGCTAGTTGACTTGATAGAAATATTGTATGAAGGACCGAGGCATTGTTTATTTATAATTACCACTAATAAAATTACTGATATTTCTCACCTACTGCAAAAGAAGGCAGTCATTATAAAGCGTATCAGAATATCAATAGAAATTTTACGTAACTTTTGAAGGATACCTGCACAGAAAAATATTAACCCTTAACACCATTATTTTCTGTCAAAGTAATATATAAATTTCAAAAAAATTAAAAGAAAGTTGGATTGAAGATGTATCCACGTACTAAAATCAATAATTTTGTGAAACGCAATGCATTATTTATGAATTACACACAGAAATCACAGGCTTATAAAAAAAATGCCCAAACATCCCAACACAGAGCTTGAAAAATTAAATAGCAAAATCTGTGACCGTTAATATAAGGTACACTATTATTCATTTTAAAAGATCTAAATATTTTCCTTTCCTTCGAAGTTGTTTGTAATGGATAAGGGAAGTATTTTTAGTGTTATGATTTTTAATTAATTCTTTTCATTTTTATAATGAAATTTTGCAAAGCAAATTAAACGTTCGTATCAAGGGTCTGCACATCTCAATTCAAGCCAAACTACATTCCTCCCTTTGTCTTCTGAAATTGTGTTCGTCTTTTAATTAAACTCATAGCTTACAGTGAATGCAAAAGAATGCAAAAGATACATTTAAAATATGTTAGCATTTGCTTGTATTTTTTCATTTAAAGTATTAAAAATAAAAACTTATGAAAGAATTATTTGTGTTATAAAAACTAATAACTTCTACGTAATCTTTAATTCGAATTTTGTTCTCTTCCTCACATATGACATTTATGGACAGTAACAATATTTTATACCTAAAGTGAGCTGCATTTATGTTAAGACATTTTCGATATAGGTATGATTTAAGTAATTTAACCATAATAAACAGGCGAATA
>NQII01015283.1:0-15360 GCA_002778355.1 Clitarchus hookeri | reverse complement strand
ATGCGGAGTTATGGAGACCACATGTTTGATGTAGGAAGAGCTTGTCACATTCGAAGCTTGCCTAAATTCCAGACCACTGTTTACACTCTCCAATGAGCCCAGTTCCCCACAGCTCTCACACCTTGATATTTCCTAATTGGCACTGCTAAAACAAATATCCCTGAACCAGATTGGGTGTTGTTAAACATGGCTTGCTCTCTTGATGACAACTACATCAACAGAAACTTTAACAGTTTTGGCACAGATGGTCCATGGTGTACTTGAACCATCTTCAGCAAAGGGTCAAATGGACATCATCTTCTGCAAACATAATGACTGGCGAATTAGTGGTGAGTGTATCACCATAATTCTGGGGAATGGGAGTCATCGAAGATGTCCATTCAGAAACTGATGGTCTGGTACGAGCAGCTACTGTCCGGACATCTACTGGAACCTGCAAGAGACCAGTAAGCTATGCCCTCTTCCAGTGAACTAATGACAGGGCTAGAAAAGTTTTACTATGTACTCAGCTAAGTAAAAATTATGATGATTACATATGTCTTATGCATAATGACCATAATCTTGCTCAAATGTAAAACTGGTGAGTTATTGTGTATGTATTAATTCTACCATTATGTTTCAGTATTATCATTGTTAGCCATAAGTTGTGATGCATAGCATTTAGCATTTAAGAAATAACAGAATATGTGTAGCAGAAAAAGTAGCTCAACCCCTTTTGGGGGTCCGGTATGTTGAGACTCAATACTTGTTGGTGTTTGTGTTTGTGATCTGTGAGGCCGAGACGTCAAGAACGAGATCTTTGTTCAACAGCAAGGGGTCGCTCGTGGCTAGTTGAGACCAGTCTGGAGAAAGACAGTTATGTTGTATGGCCGCATGCGGCTACTCACTAATAAAGTGCTGAAAACAGGTGCACATCCCAGTGATATAATCGCGCCTATAAATCGGAATACAGTTCATGTAATTATTCACTGCAGCAGTAAAACACCTGAATTAATGAAAACTATACGACTTCTATTATTTAACTTGGGTCTGTAAAGAATGCTAGTGGATAAGGGAGAAATCTTAAAAACTGTAAGTAATGATGCTTAAATAATGGATGCACAGAGTCACACACACCTCTTTGCAAGAAAAGTTACTATAGTCTGTATTCAAATTTGATTTCATTATTTTTAAAAATTAACTTTATTTAAGAAAATATGACTAAACTTATATACTTGATAAGCATGTGAAGAAATATGGGCGGGTCTTCACTTCGAGGTCTTAAAGACCGATGAGTGTGAAGCGAGTGAGTCTGGAGCAGCACCGGAATGCAAGAGTGGGGGAAACGGGAGACCCCGAAAAAGCCCGCCGACCAGCCTCATCGTCCGGCACGATTCCCACATGCGAAAATCCGGCGGTGAACCCGTCGGGAATCGCACCCGGTTCGCCTTGGTGGGAGGCGAGTAGTCTAACCACTACACCACCGTGGCTCGTTCTATCATTAATGTTAGAACAACGAAGGCCACTCTAAAGGTGCTGCGATACTCGGACTGGAGCGAAATGCAGTCTTTAAGCTTAGATAGATTCCCTCACCCCCTTTGCCAACATCTCATGATTACTGCCATGGTCATACGACAATACAAAAAATCCAATCGTGAAACCATGTGTATAGTTAAAAACACAATTGTGAAGAGGAATTGAAAAAGTTAAGTATAGGGCTGGGAGTTCATTTAAAACAGGAAACTCGTTGAATTGTCTCGATCCGGTAAAGCGTTTTACAGTGCCAACCAGACCTTCCAAAATCCACTGGTAAGTACGTTTCAGCAAATCGAGAAAATGTGGAATTTACTTTATATTTTAAAAACCATTTATTGACAGCGTATATATGTATGTACGTATATGTATATATAATGTACACACATATTTATATTTGTATATAGGATGTTTTTGAAACGAGTGTAAATATTTAGTGTATTGTAAGGGAGGAGGGGGGAAATAAGAGTGTTTTGGTGTCTGAAATGCATCCTTACGCTTCAAATAATATGAAACACAAGAAGCACTGTGGCTGTTGAAGACGCCCTCTCGGGTAAACAGCGCCTCGTCTGTCCATAGCACAATGGTAGGGAAGTGTGGAATAGTAATGCGCTGCAGCAAGAACCACGTGGCAAAGTCAAGTCGACGACGACAATCATCACCACAGCCATATGTGCAGCTTTGTATACAGCGGTACTGTATGCCGCCGTGCCACCAGGTCAACTGCCATCACTTTAAACAATTGTTGTAATACTGTACTTGTGGTTTCAATTTCAGCTCGCTCTGAGTGATTGTGCTACATGTTCTTTGCATAATTATTATTTCTTACATCATATGCATCTTGTGTTTTATTTATTTATAGTATAAGGTTTGCATTTTCGACACCATACTCATTACATCGAAATACTCATCTTGACAACCCCTTGCATTTCCCAGAATATCTACACTCATTACAAAAACATACTGTATATATAAATATAAAAACATGCACACACGCAGAGTTATACGCAAAATTTTAATGTATAAAAGACACTATTTTATTTGTTAAACATCAATATGCATTTTATTTTCCGAGGAACATGTTATCTACCGGTAACGTAGAATAAAAAAAAAAGAGGTAATAGGGGCGCCAAAAATAGCTTTGCCCCACGCTTCCGAAATCCATGACCCCAAAAATAGCCCCAGGACTCCAAAATCCCTTAGGCGACCCTGGCGGAATGGTCTGGACTTGACCTGTGTCAATAAAAACTTTCTCCTAGAATCCTAACAGCTTCAAAAAGATTTTTAATATTTTGATTTTCACAATACCATATAATTATTTAGAGCACTGACGGAATATTCGTTCTAGCCTTCTAAATGTTGACATACCTACTAGGTCCTGCAGTGATGACAAAGCGCACTCTTAGACAAGCCAGATTTTCGTGAAAAGAGTTTCACTCATGGTAGACTTTAATATCATCCATACACAGCAGCAGTTTTCCAATCGTAAGTGGCACAGTGACTTTGTGAGACGACATTCTGATAAAGGCTGTTTACGTTAAAGTGAGCACTTCTAAAATAAACTTTTGAATAATGTTGTAGGCCCTACCTGCATGTATTTTAACGGGCACGCTGACTTACATACTCCCTGTAAAGTTGATCAGAAGGAAAGCAGTTCCATGTCTTAACTTTGAATTAAAAGATTAGGAAAATGTTAGATAGCAATAAAATTATTTGTTTAATTTTTTTATTTATTGAAGCGAAAGGTTAGACAAAATGTAAAATATTTCATTTTCCAATAATTTGACAGTTTTACTTTACCGAGCCACGAATAACGTGATCAGGCACATAGAAATGTTAACAACATATGGCGGAAGTATACGGAATGTGCATGCAAGTATATTCTAAGCAGGGCTTTCATAAGTTCTCACTTCACCGTGAACAGCCTTTATTTGACTGGCAAATCAGAAGAAGGATACTCACTCAGGTAGTGAATCTCTGTGATTCGCAGGCAGGCACATAAGACGCATAGCACTTATAAACCCTACAAGCTCGAAAGTGGATCTGAGCCAAAGTGTTTTGAAATACAAATAGGCAAAAATTCTTTCCGCGTAAATTAATGTGCCTTACACATTTTTTACGTTTTTTTTGTTTGCGTCTTTAAATTAATGATATCATTAGTCAAAATCCCAAGCAGTAATGTTTCACCTATGTTTTTGCGGAAATAATATGAAATAACTCACATTTCACGGTAATACAGATATTTTTAGAAAGTTAAATAAAAAAAACAAGCTGATTAACGTATTATTATTTTAATTTTGTCCTCGTTTTCTGTAGAGTTATAAGGAGGATATAGTTCCTATCATTATTATATGACTAAAACGATTGGTCCAGTCAAATTTTTGTAATGAAGATGTAAAATAACTGTTAACATTTCAGAAACCGAAATGATTACACGGTAATGTAAAAAAAACCAACAAAATATTAACTGATTGGTGGTACTGTTTGGACTCTTCATAGATAAGTCTTCATTGACACAGTCAGTAGGCTAAAAATATAAATTCATAAAATTGGCTTTCAAAGAAGATTCCTAAATTTTACCTATACTAACTCTTTAACAAAATACATTATCGTTTGTAAAAATTGCAACACCCAAAAAAAAATTAACTTGAATGAATCCAAACTCGGAGGATGCATAGAAAAACGTGCCAACAATAAGTGATAACGATTGCAGAGATACGGTGTACACATAGGCCCAGCAGCGCCCTCTCTTGTGTGACCGGAAAGGTCCGTGTTACGCCAAGCTCAGTAAGTGAAGAGGCGTCAAACGAAGTGAAAGCAAGTGCCAGTATGCCTCGTCGACGTCAAAGTGTTGCCTATCAGCATGTGAGTGAGTGCAAATGGGGCAGAATGATCGGTCTCTAGAACGGGTTTGTCATACCGTGACATTTCGGCTCGTACAGGGCATGCCGCTACTACAGTGATGATTGTGTGGAACCAGTGGATAGAAGAGGGTCGTACGCAGCGACGAGTGGGTATTGGATCACGCAATGTGACCACAGCACCGGATAGTCGCCATCTAGTCCACATGGCGCGTAACAGATCGAACAGCCTCGTCGACAGTGTTGGCTCGACACTGGAGCACTGCAACGGGTGTGGACCCGTCTGCGTCGACGGTTCGATGCCGTATGCTGCAGGTTGGACTGGTGACACGCATACCATTGCGTCGACTTCCATTGTCCAGAAACTACAAACGCATTAGACTGCAATGGGCACGTGAACGCCGTCGCTGGCGTGTTGAGTGGCAAAATGTGGTGTTTTCAGACGAGTCCCACTTAAACCTGCCCTACAGTGATGGCCGCATTAGTGTTAGACACTACCATGATGTCCGCAGTCTGGAACTCTACGTTGTGGAGCGACATAGCGGACAAACGCCAAGTGTGATGGTTTGGGGCGCCATTGGGTACATCATACGATCTCGACTCCTACGTATTGAGGGCAATCTGAACAGCAACAGCTACAGCAGGGAGGTTTTAGAGCCCGAGGTACTGCCCCTCCTTCAGGCGACTCCACATACCATTTCAGCAGAACAATGCTCGGCCACATGTGGCGAGGAATGTGCAAGCCTTCTTCAATGAACGATGGGTACCACTACTTCCCTCGCCTGCACGTACGCCTGACATGTAGCCCATCGGACATGTCTAGGATATGGTTGGTCGGCAACTTGTTCGTCACGGACCTCCAGTAACCACTGTTGATGCTTTGTGGACTCGCATATAAACCGCATGGAGGGAGATTCGCCAGGAACATATTCAGGTCCTCTTTGATTTCATGCCATGACGTTTAGGGGCTCTGATTGCAGCATGATGGGGGGGGGGGTGCCTTCACACCATACCGAATTCACAAGGGCAACAGATCATGTTCAGTTCTGTAATCATAATCAAATGGGTATTTTTGTGTACCTAATATCTGGTATAGTGTTCATTTGAATCACCTGTATTCTTCTCGGTGTTGCATTTTTCATAACCGTTAGTTTAGTTACTCCAAGATTTTCCGTTTACATGTTATTGTTGCTGTTGATGTTAAATGCAAGTTCCTCCTATACGTTCACATAAAGGATTTAAACTTCAGTTTAGTGATAAATTTAAAGTGTTTTAGAAAAAAACTTAGTGCTGTTGGTAAGCATTTGTGTGGTCATATAAAGACAGCATCGTCATTAAAAAAAGTTTATTTTGTTCGAAAATAGGTTCAATTTGTTTCAAGTCATGTTAACATATTCCCGTAACCTTGCAGCAAGTACAAATTGTTCTGTGGAAAAAAATATATTTGTAGAGCACCATATTTATGTACATTTAAGAAAGGATACCCTATTCTCCTGGATAGGTTATTTAATTTTATTTCAAAACACTTTCTCTCAGGCACACTTTCGCCATTGGACGATTTTAATTTGAGGGTGTCTTATATGCCTCTCCGCGAATCACAGACCTCCAGTACAAGAGGAACCTTTTTTAATATTTGACATAAAAAACAAAATGTTTTATCATATAGAAACGCTGCCAATAACCTTAAGGAATACTGGAGATGTGTATGTAGGATATTTTGAATTCAATTTTGTGTGTTACTCTTTTCGCGAAAATCGGGCGCTGTTGCCTATAACATACGTAAACTGTTAATACAGGATTACCAATGAGAAAAATTGGTTAAATAAAAAGATTGTTAAGCTAAATAGTTTGTTGTGGTCATGTCCTTAATAGCATTTGAACCTACTGCTGTGAACGACAGTTCTTTCAGAATGGCGTTCCAAAAGGTTACCCCGAGAGAAGAGTAAAGTAACAGAGGGTAAGAGCTGAGTAAAGTAAGAGTATACGTGGTTTTGGAACGAGCATGATGTAAATAGAATGCAGTATTTACAAATACTGATTAATAAGCTAATATAAATTCCAAATTATATTTAATACTTTCATTTTCCCATGTGTGTCTCGAACCAGAATGTTCACATTTACTTTCTGCTTATTTATTTCTTACTCATTTTACTCTCTTCGTTACTCGCTGAAATAGTGCGTGTAGAATTGTTACTCTGGCAAGATGCTCAAAGAAATTACTCTGCAGTTTTGAGACATTGTCAAATGAAAGTAGAACAGTTACTCATAGTGTTTTGGGACAGCCAAAGAGAACAATTTACTGGCAGAGTTACGTTTTGGAACGCTGCCGCCCAGCTGAACGACGGCAGAAATATTTTTACACTGAAAAAAAAAATATATATATATATTACTGGCTACAAAGACTGTTTGGTTGATGCTTTCGAAGGAAAAATTTTTTTGTTTCCAAAGATTAGATTTGTTGCCCAATAACACGTAGATTGAATAGTACTAAAGCTATTTAGTGCTCAATAACATATTTGTTTATTAAAAAAAACGTTTATTAGCTGCCACGAAATATTTAGTTGGCAGCATCAGCATTCAGGTTATCCACAGTAAAACATATTGCTGCGACTGCAAATCTACATCCGTTATGTTCTGCGCATGCGCTCTGGCATATTCGAAGTGGCCGCCTTCTGTCTGGCCACGACGCCATATTTGTCTGTGTTCGGTTCATTGCATCAGGTTGCAAACTTATTCATGAGAGATATTCGTAAGTACTTATGAACGGATTACATCATTCCTGTATTCCAAGTAAGGAAATGTTATACGTAAATGATTCCAGAAAATTAACTTTCCATTAGGGGAAGTGTGCAAGCCTTGTCGTGTGTACCACTTATTAGATGTCATTTATGTACATTCTGAATTCAACACTTTATTGTCAAGCAAAGTATCGTGATGGTATCACGCTGAGCTCGAAGTTGAAAGGTCCAAGTTTCTAATGCCACTCATGGTAACTTTGTATTTAGTGCTTAGTCGTTGTTAGACCATACCTGCCTACAAAAGCCCACAGCCCGAAAAAAAAAAACACCTTTGTGAACCTCACTGACCAGTATTGTTGCTATCAGCGTAACATATCCGCTGCGACTAACAAACACGTTATTGTCTACAAACGCACTGAATTTATTGGTAACCACAAACGTCATTTTGTAGTTTCGACTAAATACCGGAAAAACAAAATAATTTTCTTGGCACCACAAAATTTTTGTCGTGTCTATATTGACAAAAAAAAATGTTGTGGTGGTCAACTAATTTTTTTTTTTGCTCATCACAAAACTGTTTGTTCGATGTATTTATCCGGCAACAACATTATCAAACGAAATAACCCGATGATAGTAAATAAGTTTTGTCGCCGTCACGTTGAAATCCCAACTACAGAAGGTACTATTGCGATGTCACATCTTCCTGTTGAGTTTTTTTTTTTAACCCGGTGTAGAAGGAAGCCGAGTATAATAACAGAAAGGCGCCCACTTCGTTAGAAGGGGCGAGTGTCAAAGCGCGGGTGTTGACACCTGCTTGTCGGATTACAGCTGATAGCAATTACTCTAAGGCGTGCATGCTGCCTCCCCCAGACCTCGCGGAGAACAAGAGAAGGTTCAGGAAGGTCGAGAAAGACGAAGAAGCGGGGATAGCGTGTGTCATTAGCTGTTTGCAATTTGCACACGAGCTCGTTATTTCTTCTGCGCTGTGATTAAAAAACGCTGGCGCGAGCGGAGCAGCTTACATCACTCACAGACCCTGGCGATTCCTTAACCTTTCACATCCTGTGTACACGAGTGTGTACAGACACGGAAGGTTATTTTTGACCAGCACTGTACACTGGAAGGCTCAATGCTCAGCTACCTTCCCTGTGGGCAACTCTTCGTAAACAACGATGCCGTAATATAGTTTATGAATTGTTCGTATTACTATACTCAAAGGGGACGCGGTTCGCTGAGCGGTTAGCATGCTCGCCTCCCACGAAGAAGAATTGGGTTCAATCCCCGGCTGGGTCACTCCCGGTTTTTCGCAAATTGGAATCGTGCCGGACAATTCCGCTGGTTTCCCCCGCCCTTGCATTCCGACGCTGCTCCATTCTCACCTCATTTCACTTTCATCGGCTCTCAAGACCTCGTGTCAAAAGCCGCCCAAATCTCTTAACTCATCTAAACTCAGACATACTGGAACACGAAGCCTATAATTATGGGCACCTATTTTTCGCGAAAAGATTTCAGGACATGTTGTGTTCCTAAACACTTTAGTTCAGACCACTTCGGTGATCGGATCATTTTAATTGTTTCCCATCTTATCTGTCTGTCCGCGAATCATGGACGGTCAGTATCGGAGAAACTTAATTCTGAATTGGCTACTCATATAACGACTGTCTTCACACAAAGACGAGCAGCCAATAGTCAAATGAAGACTGCCAGCGGTACAAAGAATATTGAATTCTAGCCTCCGCGTAAATATTTTCTAGAAAAACAGGTGGCCTTATCTATAGTCTATTCGCGGTTTCTTCACGCTTATTGAATCGCAACTTAAAAAAATCACACCTTGCATGACGTATTTAATTGATCTCTAAATGTGTCATATCATATGTTTTTCTATACTTGTGTTGACATAAAAAACCGTATTTTGAGTTAAATAGAACATATGTGTATATATTACTTATAAACCACTGAATAAAACAGTGAGAAGAGAGGAGTGTTGGTAATGCTTAGTAATAAATAGATCTTATGCAAAATATTATTAGACTCAGTGCGCACGAATTCGATGCTCTGCCCCTCTGGTGTAATTTGGTATACTCAGTTAGGCTTTGTATGCATCAGGCGGAGGAATATCTTGGAAGTAGAACTTCAGCAGGGCTTCAGAAAAGTTGGAAGTAACCGTGAATGGACTATAAAATTTATTGGCTGTGATAACGAGACAAAAGGTTGTGTCGACTTTAGTATAGCACTCATTAAAAATGCTATTATTGTAAAACCTTAAACCGTAAATTACAGGCCGTCTGGAAGGGTAAGGCGTGTGTGATATACAAGTAACATCGTCCTTGCTTCTGAGCTTGAAACGCGATAAACAACTCCAGGTAGGTGGCACTGTTAACAGTTAGTAGCCGGGACATAATTGCTGTACATTCGTTCCTCGCGAGTTTACGCCTATCTCAGCAAATAAATTTCTTGAGAATACGATTTTATTTTCCAGAAAAGAAAAAAAAAAATTCTAGGCCCCGTGCAGTTATGGTTTTATAATTAGTTTATCCTAAGACAAATAAATTGTGAAAATAGTTAAAAACCGCATTTGTAGAGCTTGCCCCCGCAGTTTCCGTAAAAGGAAGGAGAAAAATAAAACCGCAGAGTTGTAGTTTATTCCAGGGCTTTCAACGCGTGTAATAAGATCCCAGCGTTACGGATCTCATTTGCACAGGAAAGCGTACCAGCGGAAGTAATGCGTGCAAGTTCAGAGCTTTGCCGTAGGGGCGACGGGGCGCTCGGCGTGCGTGTAATTGTCGCCCGTATCGCAATGCCTGGAACACGAAAATATATATATATATTCTGGAGCCATGCACACTTAAAAGTGCATGGTCCCGATATTAAGTATTTCGCCTTCGAAGCACAGTGATAGAGACGACATTACACGTGCGCTTAGCGCCCCGTTGCCGCTACGCGCAAGGCACTGAACTTGCGTGCAGTGCTTTAGTGTAAATGAGATCCGTAACAGCAGGAATTTGATACACGCAATGAAATCCCACATATGTAACAACGACTCTATGGCTTCACTTTCCTTCTACTTACCAATGAAATTGTGCACGCAGACAAGCTCTGCAAATGTGACTTATATACAATTTCACGATTTTTTATATCTTAGAATACATTTGACATTATAAACCAAAACTGTGCGGGCCTACATAATGAGTTTTTGTTTTTTCTGGCTAGAAGTCAAATTCTCAGGATACATATTTGCTGCGATATGCGTAAACGCGCAAACAAAGAACGCGTAAAATAAAGTTTCCCGAATACTAAATCGTTACTACACTTCTGACCAGGTTGTCGTGCAACGAGGATGTGATATAATCGAGCAAAATATTACATTTTTTGTAGAAGCCAGTGTTTGCTATCAAACAAAACACAAAATGAAATGACGTGGAATTGAGTGAGTGAGTGAAGAAATTTGGGCTGCTCTTAACAGCGAGGTCTTGAGAGCCGTTGAAGATGAAGCGAGGTGAAAAATGAGCAGCGCCGTAATGATTGCTAGGAGGGGGGTTGGGGGGGCATCCCCGAGAAAACCCGTCGACCTGCGGCATCGACCGGCACGATTCCCACATGCGAATATCCGGGAGCGACCGACCCCGCCGGGAATAGAGCCCGGTTCGTCTTGGTGGGAAGCGAGTAGTCTAACCATTACAAAACCGCGGCCCCACGATGCAGAACTATTTGACCACGGAGTTTTGACAGTTGTTATGGCAGTACTATATCCAGTACTGAGGACAGGACAGGCTCAAAATATGAAAATGGGTCTGTCTCATTTTAAGTCTATAGCCATGCACCTAGTTACTNACTGAGGACAGGACAGGCTCAAAATATGAAAATGGGTCTGTCTCATTTTAAGTCTATAGCCATGCACCTAGTTACTCATATGTGTGGCAGTCGCGTAACGTGGCGACATTGTTAGAGAAATGCATGCAGTACGTCGCTCTTAACGACAATTGTTACTTTATATGTACAAGAAAAATTACGGGACCATATGCAGTAGCCACCTACTACAGCGTTGGTCTTCTAATAAAACTTTGACACACATAAGCACGTTTCATAAGGCTTACTGCACACATGAATGTTAGTGTAAAAAAAAAAATTAGCTCTCGAAAAAATGGGGTATTACTGGTTTCGTTTCAGGAGTGCCTAGCAGATAAAGACACAACCTTCAGAGCTGCACTAGGTGGAATACAAGTATATGCCAGTTTCACGAGTCTCTTTGTAATTCCGCTCATCTGACCAACCCTGAATGAACGTGAACAGCAGTACACACTCAGTACTCTGTTGTCTTCACTGCGTGTGGCCAAGTGTAACATTAAGATGAGTTGTGGTCAGTAAGCAGCCGATGAACATATGACCTCTGCTGGAGTGTGTGTGGCCGAGTGTAACATGAGATTGAGTTGTGGTCTGTAAGCAGCCGATGAACACATGACCTCTGCTGGAGTGTGTGTAGCCGAGTGTAACATGAGGCTGAGTTGTGGACTGTAAGCAGCCAATGAACATATGACCTCTGTTGGAGTGTGTGTGGCCGAGTGTAACATGAGATTGAGTTGTGGTGTGTAAGCAGCCAATGAACATATGACCTCTGCTGGAGTGTGTGTGGCGGAGTGTAACATGAGGAAGAGTTGTGGACTGTAAGCAGCAGATGAACATATGACTTTGCTGGAGTGTGTGTGGCCGAGTGTAAAATGTGGATGAGTTGTGGTCAGTAACCAGCCGATAACATATGGCCTCTGCTGGAGTGTGTGTGGCCGAGTGTAACATGAGATTGAGTAATGAAGTTATGAAGAGGGATACCTGATTTTCACGGAAAAAGTGTCTGTCAACTTGTACTTCAGAACACTTTACCCCAGATCCAAATTGTTTAAATTAGGGTAATATGTGGTAAGAGTCCGCATGGGGCAAGTGTTCTACGACGTCATAGTTTTCGCAGTCTTCGATAGATAGTATAGGGAATTTTAGAAATGCTTGTTATGCACTGGGCACGGCTGTTTAGGTTCATCTCATATTTTAAGTAAAATGAAATACCGTGGTTTACAGACGGAAACAAAGATGTTGGTTAAATCGGAACTGTGACCCTGGAAGCAGCCTGTAGGCAACAGTTTTCAACGTCAAAAGTAATAGAATACCTACAGACATTAGCGACATACCCTCTTAATCAGAATCATTGATATCAATCAGTGATGTTACGTGCACTGAATTTCAGTTGTTAAGCTACTGCGAACCAGCGAATCAAACAAATGAACTAAGAACAAGTTATTTATAGAAGTGACATTCTTGATATTCAGTGGGAAATAACAAATAAATAAATAAAATTCAACAAATATATTAATTAGTTATCTGACACTGGTTATCAGTTGCTCAAATCTCACTGTCTTCACTGATTTGGGTCAATTCTCACTGATTCAAGTTTAGAGTGTAGTACACCAAACTGAAAGTGTTTTTGCAAATAACTGTAGTAAATGGATGTCAGCACATTCTGGTAGATGCAAAACGCAATTTTGACTGGCTTGTGAAAAGGCAGCTACGATAGGAATTGCAGCCAAAGGCTTTCAGTCATGTAACGTACTGCCATCGCATCCCGATATTTTTTCTGAAGTTGACTGTCTTCTATTAGAAATTACTGGCAGGTCTCTTCCAAATCACAATGACAAACTATAGTCTCCTGTTGGTGAAAGTACTGATTATATGAGAGCAGGAATACAGCTTGCTTCTACTTCACAGCATATTTCAAAATTTGAGGAAACCACTGTCACAGACGTTCCGGTTAGGCATACTGAAAGTGGTCATGAAAATATTTGTAAATTGTTTGCTACAGGTAGATCCACTGGCGTCTCCTCCAATGATTGTCTTAGAAATGCGTCTACTCCTTAAGGCGCCCGTCTACCTGGCGCTTGAACTGCGTTGCAGAGTGTTCGAAATACACGTTTTTCAACGAAACTATTAAGCATGCGTCCAACGTGCTGATCTACGAAAAGAACACACATTTCAGACGAGAGCTGTTAAGTACTTTCAAAATATCACGTCCGTTAGAAACATCAATTCAGAGTACTCCAAAACCACTAAAAAAACGGCCTTTCCAAGGCGCTGTTGCTCAAAATTTACGCATTAGATACATACAAAACTACTATAGGGGCCTGCACTGAACCTTCCTAAAGACTTCCCACTGATAAAATAATATGATCACCGCTGAAAGTCCCATAGGTACACGCAGCACGACGAGAACACTGCACGCCAGTTCAGAGCCTTGAGCTTAGCGGCGATGGCGTACTTGATGCGCGTGGCAGTGTCGCCCTTATCGCTCCCGCGCTTCTCGGCCTAAACGTGGGAAAAAGTTGCAGGTAGACGGCGGCCTTAAAGTGTTCTGTTTCGCCAGAAATAATTCCCAAAAGCTAGTCGTAAACAAAAGAGTCGCAGAAATCCAAAAGGTCTCAAATAAATCGTAGCCATATGATACGATTCTTTTATTACAAAGTGCAATAAAAATAAGCCTAACCTAAATAAAACGCTGGTTAAAACATAATCAGTAAGCTTTAAATCCAAAGCCGTTGGAGCAAAACGCAAATTTACTTTAGATGGCAAGAAAGGCGTTACAAGCTCTATGGTAAGGTGGACTATTTCTGCGGTGGATGTGGCGCAACGTACGAAGAGCCTCCATCTGTTGACTGGATTATGTGCAGTGAATGTAGATCATGGTGGGAGGAACCATGTACTGATTAAATTGGAATGTGTATTTTCAAATGTAATATATGCCAATAGGACTCTTACTCCACTGTAATATGATTCGTGACCCCCCACCCCCCACCAGTAGGGGCAAGTTTCCTAATGTGCACTCATGTGTTATAATTGTATTGTAAGTTTTTACAAATAAAGTAAAACATCAGTTGTTGTATATAATCGTACAAAATGCAGTTCCATAGCATATTCACAGAGGTTTTATGTGAAATACAATATTGCGTCTGCTGTTTTTTTAAGTGCGGCCTCTTGCCCCACATTGCCCTACTACGCGCTTCACGTGGCAACCACGTGGCAACCCACGAATCACATACTTTCAACATTGGAGCAACCTGGTTGTCATTGGTCAGTTAAACGGCCAGACGTCTTCTCACGAAACTGCTGCAGCCGGTAAGTAAAAGAAAACTCCACTTGTAGCACGACATTGAAATATAGCTTACTTGGAACGCTTTTTTTTTAAACGGGTGTTTCTAAGAATGGTTTTTTATATACCTACATTCATCGAGGTACAAATGTAAGATTAATACATTTGATAAATTAAAAATGCTGAAAACACTCATACGTATTTTTCGAAGTTCTCTTTTATTAGTTTATATAATAGGCAGAGACAGGAAAATGTCACGTTTTAAACCAGCTGCATGTTAGACTCCACTGTCCTATGCATTTTCGAGCCTCAGCATTCTGTTCATTGGCTGCTGCTCCAGTGTGTAGCCAGCTGTACTTCGGACCAAATGGCAGGGGATTTGGTGCTTGTTACCATGTAGATCTGTTATTGGCCCAGAGTTCACCTCGAAGAGTCTAATAAATTGTGATCCAATTGCAAACATAGCAGATATGCACATGTGTTTAAAGTCTAACTAGTCCTAAAATGAATTAGTTAAATATTCCAGACTCTATTAATTAGTGTGTAATACTTAAATTAAAAAAAAATTCTAGGTTTTGTTTTTACATTTTACATTTTAGGGGTGACGATGTGAAATAAAAATTCCACTAACCGAAATTGCATTTAAATATAAATTTATTAAAAAATGTGGTTTTGCATGTAATATAAACAATAGGATCTCAGTTTGTTTAATTTCACAGATATCGCCTTTTATATTGAAAAAGATGCTGACAAATACATAGTTATGTAAAAATAAACAAATAAGGCAGACATCTTACAGCTGCACTGACACTGCGCTAAAATCACTGCTTATTTTGGAGGATTACATGAAAATAAAAGTATGTGTGGAAAACCACATGATTTCGAGGGGCCGCTGTGGTGTAGTTGTTAGACTACTNTGGAGGATTACATGAAAATAAAAGTATGTGTGGAAAACCACATGATTTCGAGGGGCCGCTGTGGTGTAGTTGTTAGACTACTCGCCTCCCACCTAGGCAATCAAGGTTCGATTCCCGGGGGGGTCGCTCCGGGATTTTCACATGCGGGACTCGTGCCGGACGATGCCGCTGGTCCGCGGGTTTTTTTTTCGGGGATCTGCCGTTTC
>NQII01015281.1:0-19306 GCA_002778355.1 Clitarchus hookeri | reverse complement strand
TTTTTTTTTTTTTTTTTTTTTTACAGAAAAGCCCCTAAACTAGATAATTACCTCAAAATCTTCTGAGAGAGCAAGCCACAAGATGCCATCAAGTATTATCATTAATGGTCAAGAGAATGTCAACCATTGTGCAACTTTTGGAACATGAACCTTTTGCAACTAATTGGTATCAAGTTACCAACTAAAGCTTACGGTTCTGACAGCCAAAAGTGAATGATTTACAAAAACTAAGAAATACATCCTAACAAAAAAGCAGAAAATTCAACATCAAATTATTTAGAGGGGAAAAAAAAGGTATATAGTAGTCTTCAGAAGGAATCAATAAGGTGCACTATTCTGACAAATAACAAAATAGAACAAGTCATGCAATTCAATTATCCAGAAGTAAAACTAATCAGTTACAATCAACTCTAAAAACAGAGCATTTGGGCCCACGTAGATGTTTTAATACATAAATGTGGAAAAATACATTTCTTACCAGAGAGACCAAAGCTGAAATATATAAAGTAACAGAAACCATCTTTACCTGTTCATCAGAAATTGTACGCCAAATAACTAAGACAATTCAGACACACAACAATATTGAATTGAAACCAAATGGTAAAAAGCAACAAGATACGAGAAACCAAGTAGAATAAGAAGCATGGGTAGACCCAGGTAACGATTAAAGGATAATATAGTTTAGAAACAAGCAAAGCTCATAAAAAAAAGAGGAAGAAATTTTTAAGTGTCCAAGTGTGCAGTTTCGTAACTATGCAGAACCCCTTTAAGTAAACAAAAACTCTCTAGACCTACAATGAAAATGTTTATACCTATAATCCATCACTTTAGGTCAGTTTTAGGCATTCTCCACCATTGCTCCACAAATTTACATTGAAAACATTAGTCATGTATCTAATCCAACTGATTTAAGCATATTTTGTTTTGATTGTGTGAACATACTTTTATCTTACAAAACAAATTTCCTGAGAAGCATTTTCAGGGCATGCACCTGTTGCTCTATTATGACATAAAGAGAAAATTCTAAGTGGATGCAACAGTGAAAGCAGCAATTTAATAGGTGGCGAGTATCTTTCATATTTGTTTCAAACACCAAGTATAATTGATGAATAATTTTAAAAACACAATTTACCACAGGGTATAGACTTAAAATTTTGTGTGTTCTTAGATACGTAACTTTACACATTTTCCCCCAGATTTTAAACTGATACAATGAAATGACACTACTACAACAAAGGGGGAAAACACATTGCACTTGTGAGAATCGAAGATAGTATGTTCAGAATTGACATGACATATTATGGAGCTTTGTGGTCCTCTGTAATGTAATAGTCCCCACAGAATGTAAACAAAATAAATTTGGAAGGTAATACATTCACACTACCAATTTACTTCCAAAGTTTAACTTGGTTCCTTTTCAAATTTACAAGTAAAGTGCTATTGAAAAGTGTATCCCAAATGAGAGGTAAAATTTTTGCTGCCCGAATTCGCAGCAAGGACAGAGATGCACATTAGAAATAGAATGTATGATGTGGGCACAATTCACTTGTTCTTCTCAAACCCTACATAGTTTTCCAAAGTGCAACTGTTTGAAATATTTCATTTGTTGGTATTTACAACTTTGCATGGCCTCGGAAACACTTGCAAATGTGATAATTAAAAATAAAACTCGTGTACAATTTAAATTCTACAGAATAAAACTCGAAGTGAAAACTACATCAGTGTCAGAATTCACAAACGAAATTTCTTATGAAGTGAACTAGAGCTTATGATATGGGAAGAGATCATGAGCAAGTTATCACGGGCATATTAAACTGAATTCAAACATAGCCTTGGTTTATACACAACTCGCGAAGGGCGTGGCACGCAATACCGACTTGCAGTGACCAACAAATATTAAAGGAACATTATATCTGTATTCCCTACCGCCCGTGCTTATCATATAAAATCATCACTCACTACCTTTTGTGAATAGAATGAAAAGTGGTGGTGATACAGTAAGAGCCCATTTCCTATCGTACTTCCAACATTCTGAAAATTTACATCTCGCTCGGTTCCAGCCATATTCGGTCATACGCCCTTGCAACTATTCACGAATATATAAACAATACAAAAGAGATCATCCTGAACAGCTGTTGCTGATTGCTTAGCAAAATCTAATCATGATAGCCAATCAAACACAAAAAAAAATAATTAGTTCATTTCTATTGGTTAACCTGTTCATCTTTAACAAGTAAAATATGGCAGGTAATGTCGTCGTAAAGATTCATTGGACTCGCATAATGATTAACAAAACTCACTATTTTGTATTCAAGCATGCATTTGGTTTAGTGCAGTATGACGATGTCCAAAAAATTCAATTTTAAATTAAAGTCATGCTTCAACTGGTATGGTCTCATTCTATTTTCTACAGTATGTTAAGTTATTGATGGGGCTCAAAAGCATTTTTCTTTGATGGATATTTATTTTCATCTCAGCTGAATCAATATTTTGCATTCAAAATAAGTTTTAATAATTTTCAGTTTGTCTAGGTAAATATTTTAAACCAGAACAACTCCTCTTCATTTTCCCTGTATTATATAATTTTCTTATAAACCTATATAAATTATATTAAAGAGTGCGGTTTATGCTTTGGGCAGGATTTTATGTTGTTTAATTTTCTCTAAAGCCTGTATGCAACGATGGAAGATTTCTTGGACAGATGCAAGTCTGCTTGGGCCGCTTGTATGGAAGGTTCTTTGAAAGATTTGACCGTCTGTTGCCGTTGTCATGGACATTTTCGTGTGCATTGTTCGATAGTAGATTTCCTGCAAGGTTGAAATTTTAGCTAATCAGAGAGAGGTTTGTAGAGTCATTGTGTTTATTTTATCTTGTGGAAGAGCGTAAAACTGTTAAAAACCGATAAATAGTAAATAAAAAAACCAATAAAATGTCTACTTAATCTACTGTATGAAAATTATGGTAAACATTCCTGTTTATTGAACATAGAAGTAGCAATTATA
Source organism: Clitarchus hookeri (assembly GCA_002778355.1). Lineage (NCBI taxonomy): Eukaryota > Metazoa > Arthropoda > Insecta > Phasmatodea > Phasmatidae > Clitarchus > Clitarchus hookeri. Next base: position 16,304 of record NQII01015281.1, on the reverse strand, counting down.
ACAACAAAATGCTTTGCATAAACAAATAATGCTGAAGTCGTGAGTGAAAAATGTNGAACATAGAAGTAGCAATTATAACAACAAAATGCTTTGCATAAACAAATAATGCTGAAGTCGTGAGTGAAAAATGTTGTTGAACCACAATTCCACAAGTAAATCATAAGAATGCACTCGTCTTTACTTGTGTGGCAATAAGTATCCTTGGATAAATTATTTAAAAAAAAAAAAAAAAAAAAACCCTCTATAACGGCTTGCATGCAGGCTCGGGTAACAGGTCTCGTGGAAGCTTCCGCCCGAACCTGTACGGAAAATTGTATTGTGCCATATGGGCTTAAGCACTACAGTCTGTAAACACGTAATTGTTATCCCAGGAAGTGACTTTCTTTAAGATTTTATCGGGGTAATTAGAATTTTGTGTGAACCCTGGGACTCTCAAAACTAGNCCCAGGAAGTGACTTTCTTTAAGATTTTATCGGGGTAATTAGAATTTTGTGTGAACCCTGGGACTCTCAAAACTAGCCCATCATAATTTTTATCCTACAATTTATTTATAAATTATTGTCATAACTGCTCATCATAACTCAAGAGAGGTGCTGAGATGCATCTCATTGTCTAGTAAATGTGCATGAGCAGAGAGAAGAGTCCTGAAATGCCAGCATTAGATTTTTGAATCCTGTATTTAAAATATGCTGCCGACTCTACTTCACTGCAGATAAGTAGTCTGTGCTACGAGGGCGAAATTTTTTTGTTAATCACAAAGGAACTCCCCATCAAAAACTCAATGCATTATTTTCCAAATTAGTCAAAAATAACTTTTGGACCTTCCTTATAATTCTGAAAATTGGCAACATCATTTACCTAGGACGTACCAATGGTCAGGAAACATTCGGCAAAAGTTCAAGCATGCTAGCCGATGTGCTACAAAATTCAGATCATTTTAAAATTAAAGTTTTTCCACGAGCAAGAACTCGTTATAAGAATTTCTGATTTCCTGTCACAAGGCTTGTAAAAGGGAGGTGATATGTAATTTAATTGGGATATTTTAATTGGCTGACTCAGTAAGTTTCTTTTCTTTTAATAAGATCATTATTATTCAAATCGAATTTTAACATCTGTTTTAATTTCCATGACAATATTAACTATGGCAGTTATTTCAATTTTTCTTTGCAATAAAAACATTTTTCTAGCTCAAAAAAATAGTTATTGTATAATAGTATATTTAATTGTCATTTATTTAGTGAACGTAATTATATGTATTATTATTAATGCTATGGCTAATAATTGTAAATGAAGCCACATATAAACGTAGTTTTTTTGTTTGTATGCTGTATGACAAGTTCAAAAATATTTGTGTCGGTTTGGTATTCGAATCGCGTTTATCTGGCTATCCAGAAACGTTGTTATACATGGAAATGGAAAATTTGATAAAATGGCTCAAATTGTTGCAGATAGAGGGATTGATGATGCATTTACATTTTACGTTTTCAATGAAATACTCAAGCATTATATCGGAATGAATGGGAAACACAGTGGCAAAAAGATCTCACAGCACATGCCTATAAATTAATTCAACCCAATCTACAAACACAATAATTGTCTCCGTCACAAAGTTCGGAAAATATTTTACTTCACGACGCCCTTTCGGCTGCGATTAAATCACGGAAATTATAAGACACATTTACACATGTTGCTTCGGACTGATTCTTTCATATGTCCGTATGGAGAAGGGATGTAAGATATTCCTCATTATGTTTCAAACTACAAGTAAACTGTCAACTGACAATGTTTTGATAAGTGTACGTGCAGTGATATCATAGCTCATTCAGTTTGTCTTCTGCTATTGCTGTGGATGCACGATTCATCTCATATGTTTGCTGAAGGATGTGAAAATGGAGTGCTTTAAAAGTCTGGCATTCATAAGCATTATGTAAAACATTTTCTTCATAATAAAACATTGTTGAAATCAGATCTTGTCTCTGGCTGTACGGGATAAATAACCCATTGCTAACCTGAATACTGAATTGTGGCTGTTTGGAACAGCATGGGAGGGAGACGCATTAGTGCTGTGCAGCCGAGTTGTGTTCCACCAGGCCCTTGTTTCTCAAAGGTTCTGGGCTAATAATACTAGTGTTCCAAGTAATTACAAGTACATATAACTAGCTTTGTTTCTGGAAGGTAAAAGAGTAGAATACTAGTTACAAGTGTATGGACTAGTATTAATATTGATAATTACAAGTTTGGTTTAATTTCTCTTTGGCGAAATTACAGGCTACTAGAGTAGGCTAGTAATATTATTGTATATACTTTAAAGTCTTGGCCAACTGTTAAAACAAGTAATCCGAATGTATTAAGAAGTATGAAATAAATTATTGATGTGGAAGCAAATACTTATTCTTAAATTAATATGTGGTCAAGTAATTCAGACTCAGGTAATGTGATGTTCGTGAAGATACCAAGGCCGCATTCCACTTGGTTTACTTTGTACCATATAAGAAGGCCACAATCTTGACAGTTGACAATTGCCGTGCATTTTCGTTTATGTATCCATTCGCCATCAACTTGTGTGTCAAGTATAGGCTTTGATGTGGCGAGTCAGTGCGTCCAGGAGGTGCTGTTACATGTGGCAATTGGTGAACTGCTTGGGTGGCGCTGCATTCGTAAACGGAACTTGGTGGACGTGTGTAGGGTTGTTCGTCAACGCTGTACAAGAAATATATGTTACTTTAAAAATTATACAGATCTCCCTGGAAAATAAAACCATTTGTATATGCGTGTATATACGTCACTTTAAACAACAAAACTATAATATGTTTCTGGGTGTAGTTCAGGATATGGAAAACAGATAGCATGGAAAGGCGTGTTGTAACAGATGGCGCGCCTGTACCACACAAGATGGCAGCACGTAGTTGGAGAGTCTAGAAAAGTGAAAAAGGTTTCGATTTTTCGTTAAATTTGGATACGGGTCGTTTTATTGTGCATCTCATTTGGACACCTATACATTACTTTTTTATCACAAAGTTTCGTTTCTAAAACCAAAAAATGCTGTTTTATGATCACATAAAATAAAATGTATTAATTAATCTACGAACACTTTCTTATCCGCGTATTTTATGCTAGTCTGATGTGCGTCGGCACTGCTCTCAGAATAGCCAACATAATATTAATTTCTGTTTGTTCGTGCATCAGCTGATACAGGATTTTGTAAATGGCATGTTGTTTGTTTTGAATACTTCAATTTGCCACAAACTGACTATCAGAATGTGGCCTTCTATTATGAAATGAATTATACTGACAGCGCTGACAAGTAACATACCAAAAGGAACGCCATGAGTAAAAATCCACACTCAGTAGCACTAAATAGTGGAACCAGGTGGAACAACAGTCAGCAGAGTTGTCAGCAAGATAAATGACATCTGCTATGCATGGTGCAGAAATGGTAGGTATAAACATGTTGTCTACAGGGACGGATTTTTTTATTTATTAATTTTCGTCTGATTGACTCATCAATTGATGATGAGATCGAAGAATGTAAAAATATACTTTCCACTTGCATCTTCTGCAGATAACAAACGTGACATGAACCACTCGTCCATGAGTTACTTGTGCACACTCTGACTGCCGCAGTCACAACAACTACAGCAACCACATTGGGCCGCACTAACTTCATCAGGCCAAGAGTGCGTAGTGCAGGTCGACAAGAACGGAACTTGCACCTTCTTGCCAACAAGGATTATGCAACTCAAGAGACAACCCTACTCATTTATTACAAGAGGTAACTCTTTTAATAATTGGGTAGACGATCCGATACAGTGTTTACCCCAAAGCCACAGCCATTGGGCGCACTGGCAATTGGTCGTTGCGTCGTCGCAACTCGCGCAGCTAAATACGACACGATGCACCACCGAGTGACTTCAACTGGCTTGTAGGTCGAATCTGAAGTGATAAGTGCCCCAAAGTGTCATCCAGTAGTGTGCAGAATTTTTACAAGCACCGCATTCACAGGTACAGTCCGGAGTGTGTTTGATTGTATTAACAGCGTTCGAGAATGGCATTCCAAACCCCTTTTCACAGGTGGACTTGTTTACCCCTTCAGAAGACAGCCACCTGGCAACACATCACATGTAGTGAAATTAAGACACTTTTTTTTTTTTACGAGAAATGTAATATTGCATTTAAAGTGTATTTTTTATGAGCAATTATGTTTTATAAAAGGGAGATTGCCTATAAAGGCCTCAATCCTTGTAATATGACATTTAGTGTGGTGGTACGCCCTGTCAACTTTACGCTTCAGGTATAACAGACATCTGTTAATAAATAGGGCTGTCACCAATGTGTTTCATTTCAATTATATACATTTTCACCATTACAATCATATCACAGAGTGCTCATTATATGTTTCATTATTCGCCATTTGACTTCAGTTCTGGTCACTCGTGATGCAAATCGAGGCCACTATGCCAGTTCGTCTCAGCACTCAGACCAGACCGGTGACGTTGTTCGCCTCGCTGTGCGAGCCCCCTCGGTATAATCATTTAGGCTGTAATTACTTCACTGCAATATTAACTTAATCAACCAGAACATATCTTTTATTGATTTGAAGTACCGAAAGGAGAACCACCCTACCACTCTCCAGAGAGAACTGGACGCAATCGTGTATCAATATAATACCACAGTTATTTGTTTATAGGCATGGAAAGCACTCCGTAAATTGTCTGGTCGTGTGTGGTCCTCATTAGAAATTTTACTGCTCAAATGCAAATTGGCCAGGCAATGTCCATGATGTACATGTTCTTAGAATAAGCAGTTTACATGCAAGAATGGAAGAGGGGTGGAAACCAATAGCAGATGGCATTTTCTATCTAGGTGACAGAGATTATGGTTTGACAAAGTGAATTATACCTTCAATTTTACAAAATTCTGAAAATGTTACTAATGCCCGTTTTCTGGGCGCTCACAAAATGACTTGTAGAGTAATTGGAAATGCTATAAGGTATACTAAAGGAAAGTTTTCCATGCTTTTATCACCTTCGGGTTCAGATGTTTTTTGTTTGTCAAATATTCAACTGTTGTATAACACTATGCAACTTCGCTGGCCAGGATGGAATGGTGCCCTGTGAAGAAGATATGGATGTTGGTAGTAAAAATGATACTCTGCAGCTTGACAGAGACAATAAAATATAAACTATAACAAGATCGATTTAGAATAGTTATGAATTTCTGTAGAAATTAACTATGTATGCTTTGAAGATATATATTTCACGTGAAAGACCTAACAAACTGATGTGGACCAGTTCTGCGTGGTTTGGCACGGCAACTGTCATCACATCATTGGCCCACAGTTGCTGCACCAGTGCGGCCCAAGGAACGCGCACGTCGTGAGTCCCGATGTGTGTCCGCATCGCTCACTTGGGAACGGATCATGACCCAATAACAAGTGTTCCAACAGAGTGCCTGTGGTGCCCCTAGAGAGATTTTGGTATTTAGTATAGGAATCAAGTGTTAGAATGTGTAGTAAATAGCATCAGAATTTATCGCCCACTGGCAAATGTTCGTGAAATTCACCCTTTGGGGATTGCGAAGTAATCGCAGAATAAATGCACGCCACGTACATATTTAAAAAGGTGTAGAGTAGCAGGACTAGGGTATTTGAAGTGTTTTATATAATTTTCCGAGTGTCATTGTGTGTCTAATCAAGCCAATTAGTGATGTGGGAAATAATAAGTTTTTTTTTCAACCTGACCGTTCCAGTAGTAGAATGCCCCAAAATTTAACAGACCTAAATTTCCTATGTGCTCTGCAAAGTACAACATAATGATGTTTTGTATTTTAATTAGTGCTTAATTTAGAACTCTTAATTCTATACAGCATGTAGAAAACTCCCTCAGAAAGTTTCAGTGTTTTATGTGTATAGGTTTCAAGTTCTATAATAAGGAGGTCAGTTAATTAAATTACCATGCAGAGTGAACCGAGGTCTCGGCAAGGACGCTGCTGTGCACCGGACCATCTACAGCAGTCTGATTCCATGAGGTTTATGTGCTGCACGTGCATCACGTCGCGAGGTACATTCATACTTTGTTCTGAACACGTAACTGTAATAAGATAATGTAATTAGTTTGAACTTTTATTTGGTTTACCAACAGCATTCCCCGCCTTCGCAGCACCCCAACATCAGCTCAATTTACCGACCCCAGAGGTTTAATTACTCTTGTAAGTTTTCACCCCATTCTTGGCATTTTTGTACAGTAACGGCCGCTGGTAGACCTTGTGAGTCAGGTCCGCTTTAATTTGCATTGTATACATGTAACTGTGTACACTATTCGGCAATAAAATTTATTCGATTTAATCGAAACTTGTCAGTTCTCATTTAGTGTTGTATTCTGGGCCCTGGCTCTATCTAGGAAGTCATCGATGGATCAGAGGCATCTTTAATTAATAAGGTAAAAAGGTAATATTAAGGCATGTTGTGGACCCTGAATACCCTGGCTACATATTTGGTTTTATTGTAAATTTGTGCAGTGTGTGTCAGGGGATACAGCCACATTATAGTTCGGCCCACTATCCTGAGTACTGTGACTTCGTGTTCACCCAGTGAGCTGGCGCCCATTATATTCGAAATAGGAATTTTGTGTAATATTCTGCCTTTTCTTAACATGGTCGCCAGACGACGATCGCATTACTATCCCCGACTTCTCAGGTAATGTCATATAGCTTGCCCAACTATGTGTGGCAAAAATAAAGTGTAACAAACATGTGTGTGCAAATCCGGAGAAGAAAGAACAGTTGAATTTAAAATTCTCAATTTGTGCTGCTTAACCAGCATGAACATGGTCCACGCCGCCATTTTGTGGCGTAGTTCAGGCCCACAGGGACAATAGACTCTGAAGTCACAGTGGTCCATTCATCAAGCGTGCACAATCTGGGATGACCACGCTGCAGTAACAACTAGACTGGGCAATATGCTCCACGTGCGCGAGGATCCAACAAACGGTAAAGGCCGCTGCCTTCCAGGAAGATGGTCCGCGATTACCTCTAAGGACCAGGCTACCACATCGTGTTGACCGCTTATTCCGTGTGCAACCATGTGTTGTGATATACAAAAGACTGTTGAGAAATAGAGTAAAATCCATTGGTACCATCCACCTTTTGGGAGTGTGATTAGTGCGGAAAACCCATAACACTCGATTTATTCGACAAATATAACATACATGCAGGTATATGCAGGTGCCCACTGACCAAATACGATGTATAATTCCTTCCTCCACTCACTTCCACAGCAGTCGCCTACTGCTGTGCGCTATCCACGTGTACGGGTGTTGACACAAACACCGAGTGCTGTGTAACATGCCAACGCTTAATAGATATGATTTGATTACACAAAGCAGAATGGATTACCCATTGGCACCATCAGTTCCAGTGCTTAAAATGCATGGAACAATGGACAAAATGCCAGCCAGAACTCCCAGAGCACGAGATTCAGCCAGCAACCGGTGAGTACCCAAGCAACAACCATGGTTTAATGTGTTGGGAAGAATATTGTGTGTACCCCGAAAAGACGTGCATAAACTGCAAAGAGTGTAATGCGAGTTTTCACCCCACATATTTGTCCGCAGGAGAAAGGCAGGTGGTCCACGAGGGAATGCTTAACTTTAAACAGTGTGAAAAAAATTATGCACCCCAGTACGGGACAACACTGGAACCCATGCGAATAAAAAGGCAAATTGTCGAGTTCAACCAACAAACCCAGAGAATGAAACTCATGCCACCCATGACCGCATGACATGGAATGATAGGAGCCGGTGGGACACAGTTAGAAAAACCTGGGCCATAAACTCTTCAGTACAGGACAAGCCTAACCTGATAGAATTACGTGACACCTGCCAAATTTCAGAATCTCCAAAACCTTTTCCGGCCAGACAGCTGAGGGCGCACGTGTGTTCCTCAAAGAGTGGACTGCCCAATTACAACGGTACGGGGTTTGCGACAAAGACTGGGCGAGTGTCATCGGGAACCAACTACTCGGGGAAGTGAAAGCATGTTGAGGGTCCGCCACAAAATATGACATGTCCTGGGGACAATTCGTACGCAAATTTATGGCCAGATACGCGAGCACGTATATCACGTTAAAACAACAGTTCGCCTTATCGACGAGCAAGGAACTACCGAAGACCTGGACATATTCGTAAGCCGAAAGTTATGTGTAGCTTACAGACATTACACACATCACCCAGAGGAAGACATGCTCAAAACAATCGTGGAAATGGTGAAACACGAATACCGACCAGCCTTACGACCCATGGTGTTCAAGAGAACAGAAAACTTCCTAACAACAGCCATGAGTGTATCACTAGACATGGAGAAGCGCAGGGTGATAAATTTTAATGCGCGCAGTAAAGGTGGGTGGACAGATGCGCGGAGCAAATATGTGGACACCTGGACGTACGAAGGGAAGAGTTGCATAAGGGACAATCCCAATACCGGGATGTATATAGTGGGAAGGTCCCACCAAATCTGCCCCGCTGCCACATATGTAACAACAAACAATACCACTAGCACATAATGTGCACAAACTGGGTGAGTGAACAGCAGGGAAACGACAAAGAGGAATAGGGCAAATTGGGGTCGTTNGAGAAAGGCAGGTGGTCCACGAGGGAATGCTTAACTTTAAACAGTGTGAAAAAAATTATGCACCCCAGTACGGGACCACACAGGAACCCATGCGAATAAAAAGGCAAATTGTCGAGTTCAACCAACAAACCCAGAGAATGAAACTCATGGCACCCATGACCGCATGGCATGGAATGATAGGAGCCGGTGGGACACAGTTAGAAACACCTGGGCCATCAACTCTTGAGTACAGGACAAGCCTAACCTGACAGAATTACGTGACACCTGCCAAATTTCAGAATCTCCAAAACCTTTTCCGGCCAGACAGCTGAGGACGCACCGTGTGTTCCTCAAAGAGTGGACTGCCCAATTACAATGGTACGGGGTTTGCGAGGAAGACTGGGCGAGTGTCATCGGGAACCAACTACTTGGGGAAGCGAAAGCATGTTGAGGGTCTGCCACAAAATATGACATGTCCTGGGGACAATTCGTACGCAAATTTATGGCCAGATACGCGAGCACGTATATCACGTTAAAACAACAGTTCGCCTTATCGAGGAGCAAGGATCTACCGAAGACCTGGACATATTCGTAAGCCGAAAGTTATGTGTAGCTTACAGACATTACACACATCACCGAGAGGAAGACATGCTCAAAACAATCGTAGAAATGGTGAGACATGAATACCGACCAGCCTTACGACCCATGGTGAGAACACAAAACTTCCTAACAACAGCCATAAGTGTAGCACGAGACACGGAGAAGCGCAGGGTGATAAATTTTAATGCGCGCAGTAAAGGTGGGTGGACAGATGCGCTGAGCAAATATGTGGACACCTGGACGTACGAAGGGAAGAGTTGCATAAGGGACAATCCCAATACCGGGATGTCAATAGTGGGAAGGTCCCACCAAATCTGCCCCGATGCCACATATGTAACGACGAACAATACCACTGGCACATAATGTGCACAAACTGGGTGAGTGAACAGCAGGGAAACGACAAAGAGGAATAGGGCAAATTGGGGTCGTTCTCTCTGACATTGTCGCAACCGGAACTCCCGAAACTACCAATAACAAACAGATCTACCATTACCTAGGCCAGGTTGGCTCCACCAGTGATCAACTGATCAGAATATCCATGTGCTTGGACGAGTGGAATATAGTCGCCTTAATAGATACGGCTGCGTCACATAACTTCGTACAGGCGGAGTTAATAGGCCAACAGCAGGGACAAACTAACAAATGTACAATTGGCCACATTCAACAGGACCAGCGAATGTTTGGGCGAATTCCAAGTGGAAATAATTATTCGTGACTGTTCTTTGGACATCATCGCCCTCGTCTCCAACGAGAAACGAGAGGCCTGATTATTTGCGGTGCAGTGGCTTAGACAACACAACACCATTATTGAAATCGCCATGGACCGCATTCACTTCGGTTTGACCGAACGGTGAATGGTGTACACCTAGGGCATCGCAGAGAAAAAAGCGAACAATCTGTCCAACTAGACATGTTCGACCACTCTGTACCTACAGAACACAGGGACGTGATTCAGCGAGTCCTGACAGAACGACGGGGCATATCAGAACACGCGAGACCACTCTCTGAAGTTGAACCTCTCTGTTTTGCCCCTTGTGATTATGATCCTTACCACCCGAGGATCATTAATCAAAAAATCGAGGAAATGATTAGGGATGGGGTAATAGAACCCTCGGAACGCAATTACAATGCAGCTATCACTCTGGCCCCCTTAAGAAAGACAGGAGCTGGGGTTTTTGCGTGGATTTCCACCTCTTCAACCAAGTGACCGAAAGTGCGCCCCCACCCTTATTCAGTGTGAACTCTGTCCTAAACATGTTAGGGTCGCCAAGATTTTATCTTCCCTTGACCTCTAACCGAATACCGTCACAAGACAGCATTGAGGGTCCCCGACAGCCACCGTTTTCAATCTTGCGCCATGCTCTTTGGGATGAAATGCAACCCCTCCACCTTCCAGAGCATGATTGTCACGTCTTGGATAGTCTGATAGTGAAGTGTCCGATCACATACCTAGACGATGTTGTTATCTAGTTAATAATGTGGGAAGAACACTCACAACACCTATCCCTCGTTTTGGAGCGATTGGCAATAAATGGGTTAATGGGAGCCAACGGAAAATTTTATTTAGGGAAAACATGTTTTCAATACCTGGGCTACATGGTCAACGCCGAGAGTATCCAGCCCAACCTCGATCAATTGAGGCTAATTCAAGACTATCCCGCAACCAAAACTCGCAAACGCCTGCGAAAAAATTTCGGGCCTATAAGCTGTTTAAGGTGCTACATACAAGACTTCGCCACGATAAGAGCACCACTAACCGCCCGGTTGTCAACACAACAGCGTTTCTAATGGAACGATGATGCCCAAAATGTGTTCGAAGAAATCAAACACAGTTTCCACCATTGCGACAAACTGCCCTATTTATATCTTCAAAGGAATTTATATCTGCAAACAAATGCCAGTAAAGAGGGGCTTAGTATTCACACCTCTAATTTGTTTTGAACTTGTAATCAAGTATGTGAATAAACAGCTTTACAAAATTAAGTGAGTGTTGATTCATTGTACCCTGGGACACATTGGGCGCTATATCTCTTGTAGTACCTCCCACAATTTTTGTAATATATTTCAGGCGTACTAGACGGCCTACATTCTCGCTACAAGGTAAATGTGTGTAAGTAGTGTAATATTAAGTGCGTAACAACTTCATCTTTAAACTGACAAAAGCATCCAGGGCAGAACGATCTACATCACTAACTCTCCGTTGAGTTATGGCGCTGGGCAATTCTACACTCAACCACGTCAAACCTGACTTACCTGGGACTCAAAATCCAGAATTATTTGTACTGTAAGACGCAAACTACTGCAAAACAAATAGAGTATTAGTAGCATCCACTGTAGTTTGAATCAGTCTATTCTTTGACAGACAGGGTTAATCAAGTATCTGTGTATGTTAAAACATGTGTTTACTTGCCCTTTATATATTATTGTGAGAATATCTTACAAAATGGTGGATAAAAAGAAGCTTTGTGTAGACATATTTAATTTTTGTTATATATACTGCTCGCATGCTAAATTGGGTTTAAATTGGTTGTACTGTGTCAGAGGAATAACATACATACTAAAGTGTTCATAAACCTGCCTTTTTTTAAAAATAGTTTCGAATTACCTAAAATACCTATTTACATGGCCTATCAGAGTATTATTAGTTTGCCAAATTGGTTGAGCTGTTCACAAGATGTTATATAAACCATTTTTGTTAACGCAGTGCTACCTTACAAAATGTTAGGTATATTTATATGCATATTTATTGTTTGTAAGAGATACTTACACCTTACAAAGTTTGGTCAAAAGGTGTGGTAGGCATAGCAAATTAACATTAAATAATAATAATAGCCTCAATTTTGAAAATAAGTGTCAGACTTACTGAAAACATACCATTTTACATGGCTTCCTATGGCTCTATTTATTATTTTGCAAATTTTTTTTAGTTATTGCTTTATTTATTTCCGAGATTGTAAAATAAATTTTACTTTCTAATGCAGGGCGATCGTACAAATATCTGAACGAAATAATGTTTTTGTTGACATATTTGATGCTTATAATATATATTTACATTTCATCCAGTTTGGTCGAAATATTTCCAACTGTGTGGTATGCATAGCAATTAGCAACTTAAATTTAAAAAATATTATTTGTTCACAATTTTCAAAATGTCTAAATTACCTAAAACATTAAATTAAGTGGTCTCGCATAGTATTACTAGTTCGGTAAATTAGGTATTATTTGGCGTAGCTGTTTACCATATATTATATATGAATAAAGATTGAAGAAAAAAATTTGTGTTTTTATTTTACATGTGTGTAATTCCAAAGTTCCCATGATTGTTATTAAATTACTGCTTTTATAAGTCCTTGTGCGTGGTATGGGAAAAAATTTGTGTCTCTTTTACATGTTTGAATTACCAAGTTCCCATTCTTTATGGTTCATTCATGCTACCTTTTGTAATTTGTTTATAATGCATTTCCTATGTCTGTGAAAAGTTATTGCAGGTTTATTGAAGCTTATATTACACGGAATGTTTTACATGACGAGTATTTTAAACATCTTGCATTTATTTAAATTTATAGTACTTCATCATGTATTATTTAATTGTTTTGGGTTTGAGAATATAAAGGCAAATGCTTTATAATAGTTGTTATGGAATAATTTTGTGTGCAAACATCGCATATATATATATATAATGATAAACGCACTCACGCAAATTACCTTCAACTTTGATTAAACAAAAATTACAATATAATGAAATGTATATGTTATGCTGTATAATTAGGAAGGGTTATTTACAGTAAAAACTTGGACGTGGAGCACTTTTGCACACTGATCATTTCGAAATTCCCGCCCCTCCTGCATAGTTTGATATTCTGCCACCGAGCGCTGCAAATAATGTATCGTTTTTCTTTTGGAATCGTTGATGTTGGCTGTGAGCGAAATATAGGCCATTATAAAAAAACAGAATGCTGAAAAATGAGCAAAACAAAACTTACATCTTCACCACTATAACATGACACGCAAAAATTCCGAGATATCGTAAACATTAATTTGTTTTTAGGATATGTGTAGTGCGTATATGTTCAGAGGTCTTCTCCAAAAAAGACTTGCCTTTTCCGTAACTGTCCAAAATATGTTTTCATCAGATTCAAAGTCGTTAATGGGCAAAGTTGCTGTTGTAACAGCTTCAACAGATGGGTATGATAAATGAGAATTAACTGTCAAAAATATAGCAGAGTGGTTTTGTGTACCTTTCGTACAGGTTTTAGCACAGTAATCAATATAGGTGTTTTTAAAAGTGATTTTGTGATTTTTAACAAATAAGTAGGATCATAAAAACTATTTTATTGAACTTATAACTTTTTCTTTAAGCATGTAATAATGAAAAAGAATAGTTTTTGTTTAAATACAATTAAAGGAATAAACAAAATGGTGCCGAACAATAACAATTCCTACATAGAGATATTGTCTTAAGACTGAATATTAAGCTCAACACTTTCCCTTAATTTTTACAATTAATATTTTAACAAATTTAATTTACAATAACAGACATTAAATTTGCAACAATTCAATGGTTTGATTAATATGTCAGAATATTTTTTTTTTACTTCGGGCTTCTTTTATAAACAGGTTAACGTAGTTGAGGTGACCCAGAGCTGGTTGAGTGTAGAATTGCCTGGTGCATAACCCAGTGGAGAGTTGGTGATGTGTGTCGTTCGGTCGATGGCTCAGGGAGCCCTGGAGTCCTCCGTCAGTTTGCAGATGATGTCACGTACTTACTGTTATATACACTATTTACTCCTTATGACCCGACTAGATCATCTCGTACGCATGAAATATACTAGAAATTGTGGGAGGTGCTACAAAGGATGTAGTGCCCTACGTGTCCTGGAGGACAATAATCAACGCATATTGAACTTTGTAAAGCTGTTTATTCACTGTGTTTGATTACATGTGAATAGTGAAATAAAACGGACCCAGCACTGCCAGTGACCTTAGCGTGAAAATGAGCGTGGATTTATGCAGATACGCGGTAGCGTCAAAAAGTGGTGAGGACCGTACAATGACATCAAATTCGTAGATATTGAACACACATTGCATTGCCTACTTACAAAACTCGAAGCACTTGGAATTTGCAATTCACAAATACACTGTCAAATTGAGATGGCACCACAAGAAAATCCTATACCATCCTGTGCACAGCTAAGCACGTTGAATGAAACCTAGAATGTAACCAGTGATACTGTCGTATTAAAATGATACTTCAACGGTAGTGTATACTTTGATGCTCATCTGTTTACAACACAGAGAATCAGACATCCTTGAATATTAAACACATTTCAGAATACATAGATCAAAGTCATTTCTCCAACAAAAAAAAACCATAAAAAAATATTACAATGTGATTGTGTAGAAATTAATTAGCAACTTCTATAAAGCCTAAAAATTCAATTTTCTAAAAAGTTTATTTTGCCAATTTTTGGAAAAGTTGCTAAAGTGAACAACTACCCATTCCTGTACCTGATGATTGTCGTCATCAATTGCCAGCGGGGTAACTGTGTAGCGACTGTTGCCAGGCTAACAATCACAATTGCAAGTGGTGAGCAATAAAATATGTATAGGCTGTTCACAGTAAAGTGAGCTCTTTTGAGGCTCTTAGTTACTTTTTACTTTCATCCATTTTTTATCTTTTAACCACCTTTTTAAATAAATACTGCCATGTTAATAATAAACACTGTGTAAATTACACTACACTTGGAAATTAACGTCTATGGCCAAATTAAAATATATTTATTGACTAATATTCCAAAGTGCTTACTTTATCATGGATAGCCTGTACCAGTGGAAACTGAACAGGGTAATATGCTTATGTGAAATGGCCCTTGGTCAATGTAAAGTAAAAAATATGAAAGTCTAGTTAAAAATCTGGGATTCACAAAATCATATTTGAATAGATTAATGACTCTTTCTGTCATACTAAGTCAGCCAAACATTTTTGCAGATAATTGTAGTCAGTTGAGCTGTCCTAAAAGTTAAATACCTTGAAGTTAATTATTTAGGACTGAAGTGGGAGAAATTTTTGAAAATAGTTTTGTTGCTTTGTAGCATTGGGTTGGCAATTGCTAACCGCCTGGCCACTGATGGGGCTAAGGTGGTGGTCAGCAGTCGCAAAGAGAGCAATGTTCAGAATGCCGTGAACAAGCTGAAGGCAGCTGGATTGTCTGTGAGTGGTGTAGTGTGCCACGTGGGCAAGGCAGAAGATAGGTTTCGTCTCCTCCAAGAAGCTGTCGACAAGTTTGGAGGAATTGACATCCTTATTTCGAATGCAGCCGTAAACCCAGCAGTCGGCCCAGTGCTCGAGGTGTGTGGAAAATTAGGCTTAGTTGGAGTCATGTTTTTTGCTTAAGTTGGCCTGAGACTAAATAATTATGTATCCTTCTCAGGATGTACGAGAAGGCTGAAACTCGTTCTCACTGGCACTGCATATAGCGTTGATGTAAACAGTGTTCAAGGTTCTAAATTAATTTCCAGAACATAGAAGGGAGCAGAGCTAAAGTGCAGAACTGTACCCGGTAATTGTGATTTGGGTGTTTGATGTATTGACAAGTTTCAATGAGCTGGTTCAAATTTTTTTTGAGAGTAAAATAGAGCATAGAAAGGCATTTAAAATTTTCCTGGCAGTAGTTGTGGTTACATGTTATTAAGTCTACTGTCACTGCGGTTAAAATCTGTTTTGCCTGCTTTTTGAAAAAGTTTGGATAGCAAATAAAATATCTCATTATTGTAACAAGCAATTTACATAGAATTTACTGGGGTTAATATGTTTGAAGTTTCGTATATTTAAGTCTATGGTCTTGTAAGAGAGTGAGATGGGGAAATATATGTAGCTTTTCAGGAAGACGTTGAAGGAATTGCTGCAATGTGGAATCGAGCTCTGCCTTTAAAAATTAGCATGGTTTTACCCCATTCCGCCATTTTTTAGTGCCTTTTGCTGTTCGTGATTTTACTGTCACTTTGTTAATAATAAAACAGTTACCAATATGTTGACAAGCACCAAAGCTGCCGCTTGGTAGAAAGTGTTTATACTGGTGTCTAAAGGGCCAATTTACTAC
>NQII01015280.1:0-18813 GCA_002778355.1 Clitarchus hookeri | reverse complement strand
TAAACAAAATAGCACTAGAATCTAATACGTATACACATATCTTCGTATGTGTTTTTATAAGAGTGTAATCATTTAGGTTATCCCTTATTTCAACGTGTGATACTTCATATCAATATATTCGAGAACTTCAAGTAATTCAAACTCGAATAACTTGAAAATGCTGAGGGTTAGGGTGTTTACACAAGGTAACCTTTTTCGTCAATTGAAACATGCGACTACATATTCCATAAATAAGATACCACATATGCTACCCCGTTATGTAGAATAACTGGCAATGAGAATGGTTACAGTTATTATTCTCATGAATTAATAATAACTATCGCTGTCGTTTAGTGGTGTTTATAGACCATTTTACACTAACAAATTATCCAGAAACGCAGTGTTCCATTTTCCATATTTTATCCGTGATCTGTAATAATCTGGTGTGTCAGATACAACTTCAAAGGCGTGTACCGCCCTAGGGAGTCGATTTAGACCGTATGGTGTAAATATGTTTTCAACTAATTTTTTCGTGATTAACCGGCAGCCGAAGTTTCTCGGTCGAATTTAAATACGTACTGTATATTCAATTACAAAGATTGAAAATCTAAATTAATTTCCTACAAAAGATATACTGAAAATTAAGTTCCAGTTACAGTTTTTAAAAGCGTAATCAATACTTCTTCGTCAGAAAATAGTATAAAGAATAAAAATGTTTTTTGTTAAATTTACCTTTTTGTCCAGCTGGCGAGAAAAATCTCCAAATTCTAACACTTTGGTACTAAATGTGTAGAAAAACCATACTGACATTTTAATAGTTTCATTATATTATAAGAACAGTTATTTAATAGACTCATAACAATGGAATTTAGATTGGTAAAACCCGGCGATTATGTAATTTATCTTTCTATTCAAACGACCACCGATGGTAAGAGTAGAACTATCGTTACAAAAGATTCACGGTATTGAAGTCTATCTCACGACTAGGCATGCCAGAGGTATTTAGCGGCACGTTACATTACAGTTTTCTAAAATTCTTACTTATTAAGATTTGGGAAGAGAAATGCTGAAAAACATGTGATGCAATATGATACGGCCCCGATTATCCTGCCAACTTAATGTTAAGTGGCTGGCAATTAATAATGGAAAGCAATCATAAATGTGCCTAATCATATGTTCAAGTTAGTACATCTTACGAACAATTTTTCTTCTAGCCTTTATCAAACCTAGTAGTGTATTAAAAACATGTATAAATAGCTTATTTCAATCATGTATAAATACGTATCAAATTTTTTTTTTTTTTTCACTTTTGCGTACAGAATATTTAAGAAACGTTCGTACATTAGTCGAAAACTGGCTGATGCAAAAGTTAAAGGCGTGTTTATAACATATCGATGTAAAAAGAACTTCAATTATAAAAAAAAAAAAAAAAATTTATTCAGTAGTTATTCCAACGAGTCATGAGATCGTGTGAGGATAACACATAGTCCATATTTTAATAATGCGAGCNTGGCTGATGCAAAAGATAAAGGCGTGTTTATAACATATCGATGTAAAAAGAACTTCAATTATAAAAAAAAAAAAAAAAAATTATTCAGTAGTTATTCCAACGAGTCATGAGATCGTGTGAGGATAACACATAGTCCATATTTTCATAATGCGAGCTTCAAAGTAGGATTTCAAAAAGAAATAGTTAATTTTTCTAAATTTTTTTCATGCTGTAATGTAGAATTAACTAGTAATAATGTAAACTAATATTGTATTTCTGTTACACCGAGGCATTATTGGCTGGAAAAATCGTAACGTTAGGANGTAAACTAATATTGTATTTCTGTTACACCGAGGCATTATTGGCTGGAAAAATCGTAACGTTAGGATAGTTTACTTATGATAATTTCTAAGAAGCGTTAACTTCTACTGCAAATATATGAACTGGAAATATAAACAAAATTATGATCATGTTGGTTTTTTTAGTATGAGTTCCTATCAGTCTAGCTTNTGATTTTGCTCGCTAACTTAGAACCTAATTTTTGGGATTCTGGAAATTACAAAAAAAAAAGGTCGTGAACACTGGTCAAACGTAATGGGCTCATAGGTATTTACGCATCTGTAGAAACATATTCACACATATTCATATACACTTTATAGTTAAAGTCATACTGTTGCAATTTCATGATTATCGACTATTTATTAGTATCTGCTTTAAGAGTTCAAAGTAGGATTTCAAAAAGAAATAGTTAATTTTTCTAGATTTTTTTCATGCTGTAATGTAGAATTAACTAGTAATAATGTAAACTAATATTGTATTTCTGTTACACCGAGGCATTATTGGCTGGAAAAATCGTAACGTTAGGATAGTTTACTTATGATAATTTCTAAGAAGCGTTAACTTCTACTGCAAATATATGAACTGGAAATATAAACAAAATTATGATCATGTTGGTTTTTTTAGTATGAGTTCCTATCAGTCTAGCTTCAAATGTATACATAATAGAATATTAGTTTTTAATAACGAAGTGGAGAGGATATCAAAACACATTCTTATTTTTTTAGGAAAATCGCAGTTTTAAGTAAAAAAGAAGAGCGAAAATGGTGGGAATATAATTTTTTTCTATTAATGCTGTGAAGTATCACACATGTTTGATTGCCCTTCAAGTCATGCGACATTTCGCAATTATATTATAACCGCTAATATTCAGTAAACAAAATAGCACTAGAATCTAATACGTATACACATATCTACGTATGTGTTTTTATAAGAGTGTAATCATTTAGGTTATTCCTGATTTCAACGAGTGATTCTGCATATCAGTATATTCGAGAACTTCGAGTAATTCAAACTCGAATTAATTGAAAATGCTGAGGGTTAGGGTGTTTACACAAGGTAACCTTTTTCGTCAATTGAAACATGCGATTACATATTCCATAAATACGATACCACATATGCTACGGCGTTATGTCGAATGGCTTGCAATGAGAATGGTAACAGTTATTAGTCCCATGAATTAATATATTGATAGCGACAGGTTTAGTGGTGTTTATAGACCATTTTACACTAACAAATTATCCAGAAACGCAGTGTCCCATCTTCCATATTTTATCCGTGATCTGTAATAATCTGGTGTGTCAGATACAACTTCAAAGGCGTGTACCGCCCTAGGGANAGCTTCAAAGGCGTGTACCACCCTAGGGAGTCGATTTAGACCGTAGGGTGTAAATATGTTTTCAACTAATTTTTTCGTGATTAACCTGCAGCCGAAGTTTCTCGGTCGAATTTAAATACGTACTGTATATTCTATTACAAAGGTTTAAAATTTAAATTAATTTCCTACAAAAGATATACTGAAAATTAAGTTCCAGTTACAGTTTTTAAAAGCGTAATAAATACTTCTTCGTCAGAAAATAGTATAAAGAATAAAAATGTTTTTTGTTAAATTTACCTTTTTGTCCAGCTGGCGAGAAAAATCTCCAAATTCTAACCTTTTGGTACTAAATGTGTAGAAAAACCATACTGACATTTTAATAGATTCATTATATTATAAGAACAGTTATTTAATAGACTCATAACAATGGAATTTAGATTGGTAAAACCCGGCATATATATAATTTACTTTTCTGTTCAAACGACCACCGATGGTATGAGTAGAACTATCGTTACAAAAGATTCACGGTATTGAAGTCTATCTCACGACTAGGCATGCCAGAGGTATTTAGCGGCACGTTTCATTACAGTTTTCTAAAATTCTTACTTATTAAGATTTGGGAAGAGAAATGCTGAAAAACATGTGATGCAATATGATACGGCCCCGATTATCCTGCCAACTTAATGTTAAGTGGCTGGCAATTAATAATGGAAAGCAATCATAAATGTGCCTAATCATATGTTCAAGTTAGTACATCTTAGGAACATTTTTTCTTCTAGCCTTTATCAAACCTAGTAGTGTATTAAAAACATGTATAAATAGCTTATTTCAAACATGTATAAATACGTATCAAATATGTTTTTTTTTTTTCACTTTTGCGTACAGAATATTTAAGAAACGTTCGTACATTAGTCGAAAACTGGCTGATGCAAAAGATAAAGGCGTGTTTATAACATATCGATGTAAAAAGAACTTCAATTATAAAAAAAAAAAACAAATTTATTCAGTAGTTATTTCAACGAGTCATGAGATCGTGAGAGGATAACACATAGTCCATATTTTCATAATGCGAGCCTGAGGTACATGAGAGAGGGGCAAGTGCGTGTGATGGTAAGGTCGAACGCTGCGATTGCTCTAGTTCGACTCCCCGACACAGCTCCTTGTTCACGAGCGCTGAATCGATAAACACCGGTCTGGAGCCCAGTGAAATCGATGTGCGTCGACGACGCACCCGAATTACACCCCACCTACGTCCCCTGCGACTCGCGCTTTATCATATGTCCTTAGGAAGCAGGGCCGTCGTTGGTGTCCGGCGTGCGAAGCGAGTTAGTAGATGACACAAAAATTACACGCGGAAGGCTGGACGATCAGTGAAAGGTTGCTGGGTCGGAGGGGCGAGTACTGGCTGGCCGAGTGAAAGTAAGAAAAAATATATGGCGGCTCAGCAGTGGACTAACTCGGTATAAAACAGTTCGCTCTCGATGGCAGCATCAGCACTCATCCGCTGCTCTCCTCGCACAGAGCACGCACAGCCATGAGGTTCCTACTGGTGAGTACACTCTCAGCTCTAACAACTATTCCTCTTCAATTCAATCGCCGTCTTAATGCCCCTGATGGGCTGTCCATTGCTATCCAGCCTATGTTTATACTCGGNTTCGCCGTCTTAGGCCCCTGATGGGCTGTCCATTGCTATCCAGCCTATGTTTATACTCGGTTGACCTCTAGCACCTCGCCTACTTTAANCACAGAGCACGCACAGCCATGAGGTTCCTACTGGTGAGTACACTCTCAGCTCTAACAACTATTCCTCTTCAATTCAATCGCCGTCTTAATGCCCCTGATGGGCTGTCCATTGCTATCCAGCCTATGTTTATACTCGGTTGACCTCTCGCACCTCGCCTACTTTAANTGCCCCTGATGGGCTGTCCATTGCTATCCAGCCTATGTTTATACTCGGTTGACCTCTCGCACCTCGCCTACTTTAACGATTTTTCCTGTAGCTGGAATGACTTACAGGACAGATAGATGAAAGACCACATTTACACGAAGAACGGAAATGGTTTATTAAAAATGCAAATTGGTGCTGAAATGAAAACTCCCATAAATATAACATGAGTCTATTAATTAGGACGTTAAACATTGGAGGGACTTTAATTCGGATGCAATGCGGTGTTCCAGTGGGTTTGTCTTGGCTTAAAAATAATATAAACTATGCCTGTGCGGATGTTTTTTTAATATTTTATAACACAATGCCATGACTTTCAATAAAAAATTACAAGAAGAAAACTTTGTAAATTCGTATTTTCATGTGCTTTCGTGAAGCAGATTACAAGATCTGGCACGGAAACTTTCTTAACCTTTTCTGTCGCACTTAAATTTGCAGTTTCAAGTGTTGCAAACAACCAGGTTTTTTCTTGTGTGTGCAGTATGCAGCACTCATTTTGTTATCACGACTAATAAGCATTAGGTTTTGTGTTCCACTACAGTTCTATTAACCAATCGTAACACAGAGCAGTAGTGCGGCTTAAGAATCAGTAACTCGCGGGGAGAAACATTGGACATTCAGCCACCTAGTGTACAGTACTGGCGAAGATAAATCTTCATGTGCGTTACGCGCACAATTGTGTAAATTGAGTCTGAATGTATTACGAGTAAAATAATAATATTAATTACAGTTTTAAGCATTTTAACGTAGTGGACGTGCCGAGCCCACGTTTCGCCAATCGAACGGCCTAGAAGCTCCGTTTCGGGCTCGATTCCCGGTGGGGCCGGCCCGCACTTTCGCATGTGGCAAACGTGGCGGACGTTAATGCCAGTCGGCGGGTCTTTGCGTTGAGCGTTTCGTTTACCCTGGCCCTGTTCTCCTCCATCGTAAGACTCAAACCCGGGTCGCAACTGATGGTGTCTATGGATGCTTGCTGTCTGTCNTGGCCCTGTTCTCCTCCATCGTAAGACTCAAACCCGGGTCGCAACTGATGGTGTCTATGGATGCTTGCTGTCTGTCGCTCAGAGGGGCACTGGCACTCTGGTGCATCAGACTGTACCTCTAAGATTCTCCTCCCACGAGGGTCGATACCTGCTCAGACGTCCGGACCTCTATAAGGGCGCTGGAACAGACTGGCTGCTATGCTCAAGGCTCCAAGCAGGCTTGCAATGTTCTTGTCGTAATGCGTGGATTTACGGAACTTTTTAGCGGCGACCCTATCATTACACTGGTGGAAATCTTCTAGNTGTTCTTGTCGTAATGCGTGGATTTACGGAACTTTTTAGCGGCGACCCTATCATTACACTGGTGGAAATCTTCTAGGAAAATTCTATTTATGCTGGTATATGCTATTCATAGTAAAGTGAGAACTTTTTTAAACCCTCCCATTCAGAATAATAGTCAATAAATATATTTTAGTGTAGTCTTAGACGCTGACTTTCGAGTCTGGTGAAATATACACAATGTGCTTATTACTCACACGGCAACATTTATTTTAAAAAGTGTTTAAANTCTGGTGAAATATACACAATGTGCTTATTACTCACACGGCAACATTTATTTTAAAAAGTGTTTAAATGACAAAAAATGGCTGATAGGCATTTTCGTTGATCATGGACTTTTCACGAGTGTTTACTGTGAAGAGCCTCTTACGCAGTTTCACTCGTGTCCAGGTAATGCATTCTAAGATAAAATTGCATGAAAATTAGTTCTAAACGATGTTGACGGCCTTCTAAATAATATTTATATAGTNATGCATTCTAAGATAAAATTGCATGAAAATTAGTTCTAAACGATGTTGACGGCCTTCTAAATAATATTTATATAGTCAGAATGATACATTGAAAGTACCATTCCGCACTCGTTTGGGTAATGTTATTTTTGTTGGTAAAAATATTAGTGATGTGTATAATAGTTTCGACAAAACCCGTGTTTCAGACAGGATGCAACGTTGTTCTAACGCCACGTATTCATCATATATTCAGCGNATAGTTTCGACAAAACCCGTGTTTCAGACAGGATGCAACGTTGTTCTAACGCCACGTATTCATCATATATTCAGCGGAAATATAAGCATCTTAACACAAAATTATGATTGGTACAGATTTAGGAGGTTGTTTCAAAACGAGTTTGGTTTCATCTTTATTGTTTCTTGAAGTCATAGGAATGTTTTGCTGCAACATATTTGAATTTATACTCTTGGTTTAATGTTGGAATCGTTTAAATTCTTACTATTTTAACTTTAAATTTGATCCCATAAAAGGTTTCCAAGAAAATATTCTTACAAATTCTGATAACGTGGGCAATAATTTGATCTTTGACGTGACGTAATATTTATGTTAAATTTTGTTATTTGTACAATAATATACATATTTGAAATTTCGTTGATCCCTTCAATAGATTTTGAAAAGTGTGTTTTCCATTGTCATACTTTATTCAAACTATTATATAAAGCTGCAACGAAACAAATATGTAATAAATAAAACAGATAGAAAACAACTTGAAACTATTAAACATCCTTAAGCAACTATACCAGCAATTAGCCAGTCGAGATACAATCCACGTTTAAGAAAATACGAGTAAGGCATTCCGATTTACATTTTCTTCTTTTGCCGCACGAAAACGCGTACACCTAATGGACAGAGATCCAATCGCCTCACGAAATATTTGACTGTCAAGAGAGAATTATCAGTAGTATTTATAAGTGGAAGATTGATAACGGGTCTTTGGTGACAACGACGGCAGTGGAATTCAAGGAAAAATTGAAACTGGGAGCACTCCGAGAAAAACCCGAAGGGACCATGGAAACATCCGCTATGTTGGAAAATCAGGGTGACCCAGCCGGGAATCGAACCCTGTCTGACTTAGAGAGGAAACATCGCCTACGAGTGTCGAAATTTTACCGTTGGCCCCCAAGTTTTCTCAGAGAAATCCAAATTTTTCGGTGTCTGAGTCGCATCACTAAAATAAACGTACATATATTTTTAGTATAGACTGTAATCAACGCATTCCGTATATACATTAAAATCTTTCTTTATGCTATTTTAAGATCAATCAAACGTTTCTTAATGTTGTTATTGTTTAAGTGAAAGACACATGTGTCAAGCAAAGAGAATACTCAACACAACTTTCTCAGGAAATACTGCCACGCTAGTAAAAAAAAAAAAAAATATAATCTTTATCGTTAAATCGCAGAAAAAAAAATTAAACTTAAAATTAGGGAGCATTTCTTGATGTTTCAGTATTCGATAATAAATGTAACTTAGAATACTTTTTGTTTTGAACGGTTATTTTTATAAAAATCCAACGGATTGAGGAGTTTCTTTAACATTGATTTCCCGGATTTAAACTCGCTACACGTAAAGATAATAAAATCATACAAGCCCGTTCAAATGTATGTCACAAGCAAAAAATATCTACTTGGGTGCAACGGCCCTCTGCGTAAAGTTCGGCTCGCTGCGCCGGATGTCATGTTCAAGGCCAATAGCGTAGCAACAGGTGAGTCTTTATTTCTCCTCTTTCCCCATGGCAGGCATCATATTCTTCCGCATCGGTGGAGAGTGGAGTGGGGAGAGTTGGGCGGCTTAAAACAACGATGTCTTGAAAGCCTATGAGTGTGAGATGAGGTGACAATAGAGCTGCGCTGGAATTCAAGGGTGGGGAAACGGGAGATCCCAGAGAAAACCTGCCGACCAGCGGCATCGTCCGTCATGATCCCCACTTCCGAAAATCTGGGAGTGACCCTACGTGGGATTGAACCCGGTTCGCCTTGGTGGTCCCGCATCGGTGATCCGTTACACTCCTACGGAAACATGTTAGAAAAATGTATTGTTTCATCAAATTTTTAGGGACGGAAATAGAGTCTAAAAGTACAAGTAATACTATTTCAACACAAAAAAAAATATAATTTTGTGGATATTTTTTCACAAATTCTTGCCTGCTGATTGCTTTTTTTTCGGAATTTTATCAGCATATTTGAGACGTAATTTAAATAGTTTAGTCCGACTTGAGCAAAGTGGACTTTGGTGGAGTTCCCTATTTTAAAACACCAAAGGAATAATACAGCCTACACAATCATAGAGCCATTATTTAAACTTAAGTGAGATTGGTTTGTTTCATAAAAGAAAGTGATTTAACAAAAATTCATACAAATTGTAAAATTCGGCTGTTCTTTAGAAGTTTGCTAATTATATTTTGTGCACGCAGTTAGAAATTAATACACAATTTTTGGTATTTGAAATTTTGGGATCTTCTCTTGAGAAAACAAACCTGTTTTTGTTGCACGGAATATCTTAAAAATTTACTAACAATTTCCCCAAAATATATTAGAAACTGATATATTTATAGAGGGCACAAGGAACAGAAATCGTTGAAATAATATTGAGCGAAAATAATATTTGAAGAGAGGATACAAATTTTTTATAGTGCCAGACGTTTGTAAAGTTTGACGGAAGTAAGGGATTCTGCTGTTCGCGTTTATAACACCCCACTATTTGAAATAACACAAATATAACAAATTTATTAAAAATAATTTTTCTTGAACAAATAAAACGTCAAACACGACTAAATGATTTACAAAATTATACAACTTGCTGCACTAAAACTTTTATGTTCTCTCTAGCTTGACAGTCTATATAAACGGGAACTTTATTTGGCTATACAATTCTAAATACATGTTAAAATATGAATAAATATACTTGCATCAATGAAAACATTTGGGTGCAAAATCGAACAAATATTAAAATCAATTTTTTTTCTTTTCATTTCTAGGTCTCAGTTTTCTTGCTAGCTGCCGTAGTCGCAGTCCGGAGTGAAGCCACTCAGGAGAAGAAACAAGAGAAGCGAGGTATCCTCAGTGGCTACGGAGGCGGCTACGGAGGCGGCTATGGTGGTTACGGACTTGGCAGCGGTCTTGGATACGGCTACGGTTCCGGAGGTTATTCCATCGGCTCCGGAATTGGCCTTAGCTCGGGTCTCAGCTCTGGTCTCGCCATCGGCTCCGGAATTGGCCTCGGCTCGGGTCTCAGCTCTGACCTCGCCATCGGCTCTGGTCTTGGATACGGCTACGGATCGGGCGGTTATGGTGGCGGCTATGGAAGTGGCCTAGGATCTGGCCTCGGGTCTGGCATCGCTCTCAGTTCCGGAATTGGACTCGGGTCTGGTATCGGCTCAGGTATTGGACTTGGGTCTGGTATCGGCTCTGGTATTGGTCTGGGATCTGGCATCGGCTCCGGTATTGGACTGGGATCTGGAATCGGTTCTGGCATCGGGGTGGTCGCAGCGGCTCCAGCAGTTCAGACTGTGACACGAACCGTAGCCGTGCCAGTGCCCCAGGCCGTACCAGTGACCGTCAACAGACCAGTGCCTGTACCTGTACCACAGCCTTACCCAGTGTCAGTACCCAGGCCCTACCCTGTCAGTGTCCCTCATCCTGTACCTGTCTCTGTACCCAGACCATACCCTGTCAGTGTTCCCAGGCCAGTCGCTGTTCCTGTACCTCAGGCCGTACCTGTGCCAGTTCCTCAGCCATACGCCGTCCGTGTTCCTCACCCTGTTCCTGTGCGAGTGCCTCAGCCAGTCGCTGTGCCAGTTCCTCATCCCGTCGCTATTGACAGACCAGTAGTGGTCGGTACCAGTGGCCTGGGAGGTGGTCTTGCAGGAGGAATCAGCGGAATCGGTATTGGAGGAGGTAGCCTGGGAGGAATCGGCTATGGTTCTGGAATCGGAGGTGGTATCAGCAGTATCGGCTACGGCTCTGGAATCGGAGGTGGTATCAGCAGCATCGGCTACGGCTCTGGAATCGGAGGTGGTATCAGCAGCATCGGCTACGGCTCTGGAATCGGAGGTGGTATCAGCAGCATCGGCTATGGCTCTGGAATTGGAGGCGGTATCAGCAGCATCGGTCTTGGTGGCAGCAGCCTTGGAGGTATCGGCTATGGATCCGGGCACAGCTATGGATCCGGTTTTGGATCTGGCTACAGCTTAGCTTCCGGAGGACATGGCATCAGCAGCATCGGCCTTGGAGGGAGCAGCTTAGGAGGCATCGGTTATGGAATAGGATCCATCTCTAAGTACGGGTCTGGCTACAAGTCTGGGTCTTATAAGAGCTGGTAACATTTACCAGCATTTTTGTTGGATAATCTGCAAGTCTGATGTTGAAGTTGACAGTGGACTTAACAGTAACAGAGTAAAGTCAGTAACCAAGCTTTCTATTCTCATTTTGTCACATCATGGACCAGTAGTCGCTGAATCGAAACATTTGTCATTTCATTTGCATTTTGTTCATGTGNTCTCATTTTGTCACATCATGGACCAGTAGTCGCTGAATCGAAACATTTGTCATTTCATTTGCATTTTGTTCATGTGTTTTTTGTGTATGAATTATTCACTTCATTGTAAATGTAGATTTTTTTATACTTTTGTATTCTTGTCTGAAATAAATACAGACCAATTTTAATTTACCTTCAAGTTTTTTTATTAACACCTACCGAAGACGAAAACGTAATAATTGTTTTTCTTAATGAATGCTTGAATGTTTATGTATTATATCAGTTCTCAAATAATCTTAATAATCCATGTTATCATCAACTTGAGCTTGAGTTAGGTTTTTCTGATTCTGCGATCAAAACGAAGTTTATTAATCTTGATTATTTGAAAGCGTTTCTTGGAAACTGTGCTTATTGTAAAATATTTATTTACTTTACTACGAAACACANAATCTTGATTATTTGAAAGTGTTTCTTGGAAACTGTGCTTATTGTAAAATATTTATTTACTTTACTACGAAACACACATCAAAATACTGGGAGGAAAATAGCATGTGTCTGATTTACATCACAAAACCGCTACACTTTTACACCTAGAATAAGACATTTATACTACAAAGTAGTACATGTAAATCCTTTAAATACACGGAAAAAGCTCTTATTTTTCTCGTAGGTGTTTCAAATATTTAAGATGGGTAAAATTAGAGAATAAAGTCCTCGTATGTTGTGTGCTTATGTGTTTACTATGATATTCGGTATTAAGAATGCTGCAGACGTAATANAGAATAAAGTCCTCGTATGTTGTGTGCTTATGTGTTTACTATGATATTCGGTATTAAGAATGCTGCAGACGTAATATAAATTCCTGACAGGTATACCTCGACATGTCAGAAACTTAAAATATTTTGTAATAATTAAAATTATATGTACAGTGTTTAGCTTAAACCTANAATACCTCGACATGTCAGAAACTTAAAATATTTTGTAATAATTAAAATTATATGTACAGTGTTTAGCTTAAACCTACTATAGGAAATTCAACTGTGGCTCTTTTCTCGCGAATCTTACGAGCATATACTTTCCATTTTAAAGTTGTTCTTAGAACTGAAAAAATAAAAATATTACGGAGAGAAAACGANTCTTACGAGCATATACTTTCCATTTTAAAGTTGTTCTTAGAACTGAAAAAATAAAAATATTACGGAGAGAAAACGACAAAAATTGACGTTGTACAAAATGGTTAGACATGTTTTTATGAGGTACAATGAGGAATTTTACTCGACGATGTCTTTTAGTACTTACAAAAATCAAAGATATTTTGAAGAATATTTNTGAGGTACAATGAGGAATTTTACTCGACGATGTCTTTTAGTACTTACAAAAATCAAAGATATTTTGAAGAATATTTTCGGATCGTATAGTCTAAACCAAAACAGTAGCGACTTGGGAGTCCGAAAAAAAGAGGATAAGTGATATGAGCTGTAAGGGCGGGAATATAATTTTGAGCTAATTGAATTGCGCACGGGTTGCTGCCATGAGCCTGGTTCAAAACTGATACCTCCGTACATCTCTTAATAATTTTTGTTTCGCCATGGCTTACTTTTCAGATAAAATATTTGACAACTAGAGTCATAGGGCATATCTTAACANAATAATTTTTGTTTCGCCATGGCTTACTTTTCAGATAAAATATTTGACAACTAGAGTCATAGGGCATATCTTAACAGAAATTGTTACATCCACAAAAGATTGTACACATTTTTGTTTCAGTCTCTTATGAGAAAGTACAGACTTAAATCAGAACATTATGGTTTCAGGAATTGCGTAAAGTAGTTCTGTATGTAATAATAAGGTTTGGATTTTAATAATGAAGCTTAACAGTAAGTTATATATACATACATAAATAAACACAATTATTCAAGGATTCCACCATCTTAAGTGCACCTATGTCATAAGCACGCGGACTCAGTAAAACAACATTGATAATCGTTTTTCTGAAAACTCCTTTAACCTCATTAATGTGAATTGTTTTTACTGACCGCTTTGAACAACACAATTTCCTGAATAGCTTGTGACCATCCTGCTTCCTGAAATTCTGGTTCGACATCTAGCGATGAGGCGGGAGTCTGCTTCAATGTGTAGTTTCAATGGTCGTTTTGCCAGGCTTATTTCATTTATTCACTTTATTTCCTGGACGGAANGTCTGCTTCAATGTGTAGTTTCAATGGTCGTTTTGCCAGGCTTATTTCATTTATTCACTTTATTTCCTGGACGGAAGTTTGCCAAATACTAAACAGAATGTTTCCTTACTCATGCTTCAGCTGCAGATACTGTGGCACGAGAGATTTACAGCTTTCCCAAAAACATTGGCCTTGTCTCGAGACACACGAGAAGTTAGTTGGCATTGTTGTTTCTTATCCACTACAGATTTGAAAGTTTAAAAATTTCAATTTAAATTATTTCCAGAAATTAATGGCTCGGTGTTAGTGCACGTTGGTTGAATTTTGGACTCACATTCGGAATGACATGGTTTTAAATCCCGGTATAGCCTTCCTGATTTCGGTTTCCTATTGTTTCCCGAANGGACTCACATTCGGAATGACATGGTTTTAAATCCCGGTATAGCCTTCCTGATTTCGGTTTCCTATTGTTTCCCGAAATCACTTCCGACGAATGCTGGGATGGTTTTTTACTACATGCCATTGATGATTCCTATCCCGTTCGTGACCCTATCTAATGACGTCGCTGTCAACGAGACGTTAAGTCCTACTACCTACTTACCTTCCATCTAGGTGTTGGTAATGACTTAAACTATATGAAAAGTAATTTTGAAATGTATTCGTTGGCTTAGCAACTTTTTTTTTTTTTTTAGAATTTTTTTGAAAAAATGGGGTACTTTTGGTTTGTGGTTGTAATTATAGTTAAGAAAAAAGGGTTAACAAAATGCATCAATCTATTTATTGATGCTCTTTCTTTCATAAGATTTTTGTTTCGTTGTGATGCGATTTAAAGGCGTAACGACAGTGCACGTTAATTTCTCAATTCCCAGTTAATATGTCACGAATGTATCTGGAGCTGAGTTTTTGAATCCCCGAAAAGCTGTCTGGGCTCTTAAGAGGCATTTGTACACATAAGATTAAATGTAGTTATAGGCCATTCACTGTNTGCATCAATCTATTTATTGATGCTCTTTCTTTCATAAGATTTTTGTTTCGTAATGATGCTATTTAAACGCGTGACGGTAGTGCACGTTAATTTCTCAATTCTCAGTTAATATGTCACTAATGTATCTGGAGCTGAGTTTTTGAACCCCCGAAAAGCTGTCTGGGCTCTTAAGAGGCATTTGTACACATAAGATTAAATGTAGTTATAGGCCATTCACTGTTGCTACACGCTTGTCTGAAGCCCAGCGAAAGATCTACTTTTGGTTACCGGTAACTTATCCTTCCGCTACATGTAAACATNGATCTACTTTTGGTTACCGGTAACTTATCCTTCCGCTACATGTAAACATAAACACTGCTCCGCGACTACGTTTTAACTGTGAAATGCTTGTTTACTGTTTTCAGCTGTTCAATGATTTTATTCATATTTCAAAAACATTTCTTACGAACATTAACAATTTATGCTTATAATAATATTTATGTCAGCTTTATGTCATTTTAACAATGTTTATGTTGACGATAGTTCAAACGGTTATTATTTTACATTGTTAATATATTTGTTATACATGACATAGCACATTACACATAATACACGTTAATATTGTGCCGCGACTGTGTTTCACCCTGTTACAACTATGGCTGAAATAACTTTACTAGTAAACCTCTTGTTATTGATATGTGTTGGGTTATTTCGTTAAAAGAACTGTCTCAGTTGGAATAAAAATCAAAACGAAGGAACAACCAGTTCAACGAATAGACACAGNTATTTCGTTAAAAGAACTGTCTCAGTTGGAATAAAAATCAAAACGAAGGAACAACCAGTTCAACGAATAGACACAGTATATTCAAGCTCGCAACATTACGACGAATAAAAAACATGCATCCTAGCTGTTTGCATTTTTTATCTAGTGATCATGCACACAAATTGGCCTATTGTAAATTTTATTCCGCTAATATTTCTATGCATTGGTACTTACTATTTTCTGGGTTTATTTAATTATTTATTTAAATTNTAAATTTTATTCCGCTAATATTTCTATGCATTGGTACTTACTATTTTCTGGGTTTATTTAATTATTTATTTAAATTTATATGCCTGGGTTTAGTATTTGTTAGGGTTGTGGCAATCATTCAAATCACAGAAACGTAAGCACACTACACAATTGTTTTCCATACCTAGGGCAACCAATGTTGAAACAATAAAACAGACGTGGCTTTCAAACAATAAAATTATTCTTAAAAATAGTTCACGGTTAAAACTTATACATTTCACACGTACGATATTTGCAATCACACACACACTGGTCCAGCTTAACTTAATGACAACAATACTCTTTCACACACAAAGTGGTAATGACGAACTTTACACTATATTTATTCCTGCCGTACACAAAAAAACATCAGATTTATCACAACATCGTTACTTGCCTAGGTTGGTTTAAAAAATTTAACGAGTACGAACTTGACGTTTCGTTCAGAATCACGCATTGTCATGTCGGCCTCGTCAGTCGCCACTTCTGCCAACTTCGGAGTTGTAACCGTCCCGCTATCTCAGCAAAATATATTATAATAAGTATTCAAACAACAATATCTCTAAGTTGTAAATTACAAATTTAAAACATACATTACATATGCTAAAATTAAAAATACCNATTCAAACAACAATATCTCTAAGTTGTAAATTACAAATTTAAAACATACATTACATATGCTAAAATTAAAAATACCCTTTATTGTCCTGCTATTACAGGATATGCAAAATTTCCCGAGAGAGAGATAGAGAGAGAGACAGAGAGAGAGAAAAAGATATCGTGTGAGAGAGAGAGAGCGACGAACTTTCTTCCTCGGACGAAAAAAAATAAACACTACGGCCTACGCACGGTAATTTGCGCTGATATTTTTAACTGTAACAATGCATTATGTTTCCTTCAGTGATACCTAAAAATTCTAATATATCAATAGGCATTGTTTAATTTACNGAGAGAAAGAGAGAGAGAGAGAGCGACGAACTTTCTTCCTCGGACGAAAAAAAATAAACACTACGGCCTACGCACGGTAATTTGCGCTGATATTTTTAACTGTAACAATGCATTATGTTTCCTTCAGTGATACCTAAAAATTCTAATATATCAATAGGCATTGTTTAATTTACAAATCAGTTGGTAAATGAGCCGTTGCAGTGCCATAAAATTCAGGTAGTGCAGCATACTGAAACGGTAGAAAAGAAAATTAGTAAAATAAAGGATGTGTATAGTGACGTAACACATCTAAGTTAGGACATGATAATAAAATTCCGATAGTGTTGAAATTAAAAATATTGTTGTGTCAGTTCCCTATTGGACGTCTGCTTCAAAAATTAAAATTAAATTTTTTTTTTGGAATTGCAGTAATAGAGCATATTTTAAGAGTCTTCTAGCACGTACGATAGTCTGTTGTTTTTGCCACCCAACAAGACTCCACGACATGTAGTATTATTTGCGACTACAGAAAAATAAATTCAAAATTGTATTTGGGCGCGTATCCCACATTGGCAATGGAGACAGTTTTCCAACATTTAAAATGAGCAAAGCACTTAACCATTTTAGACCTGAATTTGACTTTTTTACAGTGTGAATTGCATCCCCAGTCTAGGTAACTTTTAGCTTTTTGTACACTGTAGGGGTTACATCGATAGACACGTTTGACAATCAGCGTAAATNCCAGTCTAGGTAACTTTTAGCTTTTTGTACACTGTAGGGGTTACATCGATAGACACGTTTGACAATCAGCGTAAATCACTGGTCTCAAGCCACGAGACGGGGTTTACATCACGTGCATCCTTAAATACTCAATGACACAAGTGTGGCAGCCCTAATTGAAAACTGTGTGCAATAGGTATTCCATTGAACATATCCGGTTCTGCTAAAGTGGCAAAAAAAACGTANGCCCTAATTGAAAACTGTGTGCAATAGGTATTCCATTGAACATATCCGGTTCTGCTAAAGTGGCAAAAAAAACGTAGCGTGACTCCGGTTTAACTGCACTCGCAGTATATGACTGGTTTACCGAAATCTAGTAGAAAGGAACTATTTTTTTTTTTAGTCAAATGATTACCACTTTGGAATTAGCCCATGGATTTTGCTCGCTAACTTAGAACCAAATTTTTGGGATTCTGGAAATTACAAAAAAAAAAAGGTCGTGAACACTGGTTAAACGGAATGGGCTCATAGGTATTTACGCATCTGTAGAAACACATTCACACATATTCATATACACTTTATAGTTAAAGTCATACTGTTGCATTTTCATGATTATCGACTATTTATTAGTATCTCCTTTAAGAGTTCAAAGTCGGATTTCAAAAAGAAATAGTTTATTTTTCTAGATTTTTTTCATGCTGTAATGTAGAATGAACTAGTAATAATGTAAACTAATATTGTATTTCAGTTACACAGAGTCATTATTGGCTGGAAAAATCGTAACGTTAGGATAGTTTACTTATGATAATTTTTCAGAAGCGTTAACTTCTACTGCAAATATATGACCTGGAAATATAAACAAAATTATGATCATGTTCGTTTTTTAGTATGAGTTCCTATCAGTCTAGCTTCAAATGTATACATAATAGAATATTAGTTTTTAATTACGAAGTGGAGAGGATACCAAAACACATTCTTATTTTTTAGGAAAATCGCAGTTTTAAGTAAAAAAGAAGAGCGAAAATGGTGGGAATATAATTTTTTTCTATTAATGCTGTGAAGTATCACACATGTTTGATTGCCCTTCAAGTCATGCGACATTTCGCAATTATATTATAACCGCTAATATTCAGTAAACAAAATAGCACTAGAATCTAATACGTATACACATATCTTCGTATGTGTTTTTATAAGAGTGTAATCATTTAGGTTTCCCTTATTTCAACGTGTGATACTTCATATCAGTATATTCGAGAACTTCAAGTAATTCAAACTCGAATAACTTGAAAATGCTGAGGGTTAGGGTGTTTACACAAGGTAACCTTTTTCGTCAATTGAAACATGCGACTACATATTCCATAAATAAGATACCACATATGCTACTCCGTTATGTAGAATAACTGGCAATGAGAATGGTTACAGTTATTATTCTCATGAATTAATATATTGATAGCGACAGGTTTAGTGGTGTTTATAGACCATTTTACACTAACAAATTATCCAGAAACGCAGTGTTCCAACTTACATATTTTATCCGTGATCTGTAATAATCTGGTGTGTCAGATACAACTTCAAAGGCGTGTACCGCCCTAGGGAGTC